>PISX010012219.1:9434-61587 GCA_004024625.1 Mellivora capensis | reverse complement strand
GGGGGGGGCGCACCTTGGTTCTGGGTGCTTCTTTGGGCAACTCGGCCCCCGGATTCTTCACTCTCAGGAGATGAGGCAGCCGGCCTGGGGGGAAAGTAGAAACCGCGGCGCACAAGACACGTTTTTCAAACGCTCGTGTTACCCCGAGCCCTCGAGAATGAGAAAGGAAGCTGACGGTTTGGCAGGTGTGGAAACCCTTTCCCACACACATCTGTCGGTGGTTCTGGAAGCCTAGCCGCCCCCTCCCCCCGCCCCCACCCGGCCACCCCGCTCTTTACAGAGGAAGAGCCCCGGATTCCCGAGGAGATGAGGCATCCGTTCCGCCGGCTCGTTCCAGCCGCCTGTCCCCCTGGCAGGGGAGGGTGAGCAAGCCTCGTCCTGGCAAAGCGAGATGCGCTGGCGCTTCGGGTGTCAGACCTCCACGGGAGCGTCCTCGGGCAGAGGGGCGCCCGCCTGCACCCCCGGGATGGTCGGGCACCGCGTGACTCTGCACGAGAGCGAACACACATCTACAGTTCTGCCCCCCTCGCGGGGAAGGGGCTGCCGGTGGGACTAAGCACTTAGGGGGGGCAGGCCGGTGGGAGAGGCTCCCAGAACCCTCCCCCCCCCCCCCCCCCCCCCCCCCCCCCCCCCCCCCCCCCCCCCCCCCCCCCCCCCCCCCCCCCCCCCACCTCCCCGCCGTCCCGCAGCCCAGCAGAGGGCCTCCAGGAGCTGGCTCTGGAGATTAGGCTCTGATTGGCCAGGCCCCCTTGTTAAATATTTTAAATATCACTCCCTGCCCACGGATCCATCCGTGAGAGGCCAGAAAGCAGACTTCCTGCAGAAGCCCCTCCACCTTCCTCTCCCTGCCTCCTTCGCTCCCTCGCCCAGAGTTTGTTAGAACACCAAGGGAGTGTCTCTGGCAGCCAAATGTCTTTTTTTTTCTGTGTGCAAGAGGAGAAGCCCTTTCCTCATTCCCTGGGGGACCCTGTTGTTCCAGACTGCAAGGAAATTTTCCTCTGTGCCTCTTCCTTTTACTTTCCTAACTTGTTTATCCTGATGAAATTAGGTTAAAATGGCTAGGGAGAGCATCCTAAAAGGGGGAAAATAAAGTTACTATAGGCAGACGTGCAGCCTGAGGGCCATGTGTGCTGAGAAACAGCCAGGGCCTGGGTGATGTGCACACTCCCAGCTTGCTGGAGGCTTCTGGATATCCACATTCTTCAATCCTGGCTGCCAGAGGCCCTCTTTCCCTTTGCCTTCCGGGTTTCCAACCCCTGCAGGAGAGGGATCTGGTAGGCCGCCAGTCCAGCCCTGGCCACAGACCCCTGGCCCCAAGGATGTTCTGGCTCCTCTTATAGAGCTGTGGGGAGGGGACTTGTGTTTCCCCCGAGAAGGAAGCTGAACGGGAGGCAAGTTTAGGTGTCACTAATGCAGTCAAAGAAGGGCCACTTCCCCCACCAACAGCCTTTGGCACTCATCGGACTGCATCATAATCTGGAAGCAGTCCGTTCTGTTGCATCTATCTCTATAGAAAACATTCTCATCTCTCAAAATTGTAAGACTCGGGACAATTGAGCAAATGCTCTCTTTGGCTTTTGTTTCTGTTTTGCTTGTTTGGCTTGTTTTTACATGAAATCAAAGGCAGGCTGCAGAGTGGAAAGGGTCAGCCCAGGAAGGACGCAGAGTAAGTCCTTAATCCCTCTGGCTGTCATCTCTTCCTGAAATGAGAAAAATACTGCCTGCCTGCCTGCCTGCCTGCCTCAAAGAGTTGCCATGAGTAACAAATTTAATCCAGCTGCAAAAGGCCTTAAAAAGTATATAAAGGAGCCATGTGAGTTTAAGCGATACTGGTTTTCCCTTTTATTCCAGCAAATGCGTGACCGCGTATAGGGAACACTCATGCAGTAAAGTAAGAGCATTACCCACTTGGCAAAGCTTGCCTCTGCACACTCAACCTTGGTTCCCTCCTAGTCCACAGTGAGGTCCTTCCCTCCCCAGATAACCCACTCTGAGATATCATCACCAGATAGCCACTATGCTCCCACTGGGTGCTTAGGACAGCATCTCCCCCGAGCAGGGGTGCATGTCTGTGAGGCCTCCTTCCCAAGCGTGCGGGCTTCGTAGTGTCAAGGACCACCCCACAATCCTGCTAGCTCAGCTGGAGGTTCTGGATCGGCTGGAGGAAGGGGTAAGACCAGATGACCAGGGGCACAACGGTGTACCTGTAGAAGAAGCCATTCATCAGTTTAAGAGGCCCTGGAAGAAGTCCGTAAAGGCCTGCTGTAGTGGGAAAAAAAATTAAAGTATTTTGCACAGCTTTAAGAGGTAGAACCAGGAGGCCCTGTGCTAGGATTTAAGAGGCCAGATTTTTTTTAAGCCATCTTTATAATTTTCAAGTGTACAATTCAGTACTATTAAATATATTCACACTGTTATACGACAGATCTCTAGAGCCTTTTCATCTCGCGGAACTGAAACTCTATACCCATTAAACACGAATTTCTGGAGCACCTGGGGGGCTCAGGTCATGATCTCGGGGTCCTGGGATCAAGTCCCACACCAGGCTCCCTGCTCAGCGGGATCCTGCTTCTCCCTCTCCCTCTGTCTCCCTCCCCTGCTCTCTATCTTGCTCACGCTCTCTCTCTCAAATAAAATAAATAAAATCTCTACAACATATAAATAAAATAAATAAACACAAATTTCTCTTGTCCCCCAGCCCTAGACAACGACTTTTCTACTTTCTATCATTTTAACTATTTTAGACACTTCACGTGAGTGGAATCACACTGTATCTGTCCTTTTGTGACTTCTTTCACCAGCATATGCTCACATCCACCCATGTTGTAGCATGTGACAGGATTTCCTTCTCTTTTTCATTATATGCTATACCACATTTTATTTATTTCATTTATTCATTGGCATGTGGGTCATTACCACCTCTTGGTTATTGTGAATGAAGGTCTAATGAACATAGATGTACAACTATCTCTTTGAAATCCTGCTTTGAATTCTTTTGGATACATACCCAGAAAGTGGGATTGCTAGATCATATGGTAACTTTATTTTTAATTTTTTTTAGGAACTTCCATACTGTTTTCCATATGGCTGCGCCGTTTTACATTCGTACCAACACTGCACGAGGGTTCCAATTTTTCTGCATCCTTGCCAACAATTGTTCTTTTCTTTTCTTTGGATAGTGGTCATTCTAATGGGCATGAGGTGATAGCTCATGGTAATCTTGACCTACACATTTCTCATGATTAGCGATATTGAGCACGTTTTTATATGCTTGTGGCCATCTGAATATCTTCCTTGGAAAATAGCCTATTTGGGTCCTTTGCCCATTTTTTAATCGGGTTATTTGGGTTTTTTGTTGTTGATTTATAGAAGTTCCTTTATATGTTCTGGTTATTAACCCCTTATCACATATTTGATTTGCCAATATTTTCTCCCATTCCATAGGTTGCCTTTTCACTCTGTTGATTGTTTCCTTTGATGCAAAGAAGTTCTTAAGCTGGATGTAGTCTCATTTGTTTATTTTTGTTTTTGCTGTCTAAGAAGACATATTTTTTAAAAGATTTTATTTATTTGAGAGAGAGACACAGCAAGAGAGGGAACACAAGCAGGGGGAGAAGAAGAGGGAGAAGCAGGCTTCCCGTCGAGTAGTGAGCCCAATGTGGGGCTCAATCCCAGGATCCTGGGATCATGACCCCAGCCAAAGGCAGATGCCCAATGACTGAGCCATGCAGGCACCCCAGAAGACATATTTTTAAAGACGTTTTTTAAATGATGTATTTATAGGCAAAAAATTTCAAAAGAGAAAGGGGGTTGGGTAGAGAGAGACAGTGAGAGAGATGTACATATACATATAAACATACCTAGATATATATTCATAAACATATGTACGTAAAATTCTCATGTCTACTGGAGACCCAGTCTCACAGTTTTCTTTCCCAGAGGCAAGCACAGTTGCCAGTATCTTTCCAGATAAAACCTAAACATACATTCGTGTGTATCCTTTTTTTTTTGATTCTATAAACCTGATACGCATTATTGAGCCACATTCTTTTTTTCACAAATCCACATGGCCAGGGGCAGAAGAGCCAATGTAACGACTTCCCTGTCAGTACGTGAAAATAGTCAAATTTTTTTAACATCTGCCTGATATTCCACAGAACAGATATCCCATAATTTGTTTAACCAGTCCCCCAGTTAAACATTTATATGACTTCCAGCCCTTTGCTGTAATGAATATCTTCGCACACACGTCTTTGAGCCCGGGGACTATATCTACAGATACAGTTATTGTAATATATGTTATATATATTTATAGATAGATGGATAGATAAACAATATAGATATTGTTAAAAGTGGAATTGCTGGTCAAAAGCTCTGTGCATTTTCAATTTTGATAGATATAGCCACATAGAGGGTTGATTTTACCCCAAAGTAAGGAGGGATTTTGTCAACCGAGACTGCCCAAAGTGCTGTGTGCTAGTGTGTGAGGTTGTGAGCATCTGAAAAATATCAAGACTAGGTTACAAATCAACTTGTCAAGAACACCACTGGATATATTCAATCATCGTAAACTCATTGACCACAAAATTCCTTCCAACACCGACAGGGTAGCTTTCTAGTAATAGGAATGGCCCAAGAGACTCAACATAATTTTGTTGCATACTGTTCAATGGTAAAGCACGATGTTGGCTTGACATTGGCATTGGGAGGTCCACGAAGGATGCACATTAATGCAACACATGGCAAAAGACATCCTTGAGTGAAGCAACGCTCTAAGTTAAGGGCTCCCCGTGGTGTGTTTGTACCTGTGGCCCTCGAGCAAGTGGTTAGAAAGGATACTTGGAGGAGCTCCTTCTTGTCCTTTCTATCTATCACCACTCCCACGGGACACATCCAGAACTCCACATATGGAAAAGCACTCTTCAGCAGAGGTCGCCAAACAGAGTGCTATTTTGTTGACAGCCATTAGGTCGGGGTCCACAAAAGTAGGGCCATGACACACTGGTGTGTTGTAGTATGACGGGGAGTGTACTTACTACTCTTGCTAATTAAAGATCCATGGTTTCTCAGGGATGGCAAGTTCCCTGCCTTATGTCCACTCATTTAATTTCCAGCAGTTGATTTTTTTGGAAGGTCTTTCCTATAGACACAGAACTGAAATCTCTTCCCTTATTGGTTTTAGTTCTTCCTTTTGGAGCCACCAAATACAAAATTTTTCTTCTTCTTCATTCCAGACCTTCCAGAACAGCCAGTAGAGGTGCAGTCCGTCTTCTCCTCTTTGGGTTCCTTCCCCTCGTCTTCCAACCATTTCTTATGTGTCATGTTTTCCAGATGTTCACTGTCTTAATTGCTCTTTTTGAACACCTCCCAAGGAGTCAAAGGCCTCCGACAGTGTGCTTCCCAGAACTGGGCCTGATCCTGGCCAGGGAAGGGTAAGATGGAATCATTTCCTTGTTTTTCTACACTTTGTTGTAACAGTGGAGCCTAAAATCAGCATGCTGGGGATCTTTGCCTTGGCCTGTTATACAGGCCTTTCCACTTTGAGGGGTAAAAGCACCCTGATTTCCTTTAGGGGTTACCCTCCCCCCATTCTGAGAAGTCTTGAGGGCCTGTCAAAGATTCTCCCTGAGCCCCTCCTACTGGGAGGATACTGGCGCTTAGAACCCAATCTGGGCCATGCAGACCTGTTCCTAGGGTTTGGAGCCTTTGAGAGAATGAGAGAAAACACTGCAGCTTAGAAGTTCTGATGGGGGAACAGAGAGTCTGTCCATTCATTCTTGCTAACAGCCTTCCTTCTTCCTGAGGCCGGGCTCCTCAGCCTTCAACAACCACTACTCCAGACCTTTCCAAAGTCCTCTTCCAAGTAAGTGCACCAGAATCTCTTTCAACTGCTTGTCACCAAAAAACTCGGACACCATCAGAATTTACCTTGTTCTGCCCCAGTCCTGGTGGGGGCTTCACTGTGGGCCAGACTCCTAAATCTGTTCCATAGACTGTTTCCATTCAGGACATCCGACACCAAGTGAGTTTGGTTTTTCCCCCACACCAAACAGTTCTCCGGACACCAACTAGGTGTTCTATGATTTAATTCTGACACTGTTTCTCCAGAATTACTATGGAGCTCCCAACCTAAGCGTTCAGTCCCATAAAGCTGTCCCCACTTCAGCAACCAATGGCACATCCTGGGGGCCTCCCAATGGCTGTAGAGTTGAGGGGTTCCTGTAACTCCCTTCTCGGGTTCAAGAATTTTCTATAACAGCTCAGAGAACTCAGGTTTATTGTGAAGGGCATTATAAAGGATACAAATGAACAGTCAAATGGAAGCGATGCATAGAGCAGGGTATTGAATGGAAGGAGGGCAGGGTTGTGAGTATTCTACACCCTCTCTGGGTGTGCTGCCCGCCCCCACTCTGATGTGTACACTGACCAGGAAGCTCTCAGAACTCCGTTGTTTACAAAGGGTTGCATTACATAAGGATGATTGATTAAATCACTGGCCATTGGTGATTACTTCCACCTCTAGTCCCTCTCCCCTCCCAGGTCAGGGGATTGAGCTGAAAGTTCCAATCATCTTATCACAGAGTTGGTTCCATCCCATCCCAGCCTGAAGCCATGAAGTCACTTCATTAGCTGTAAACTCAGGTGTGGTTGAAAGGGGCTTGTTATGAATAACAAAAGAAGCTCCTGGCACTCCTATCATTCAAGAGATTCCAAGGGTTTAAGAAGACCTTGTTCCAAGAACCAGGCTTGAAGAACCACAGACACATTTCATCTTAGATCACTGCACAAGGGGCAGCGCATTTTGTACTCGGGAAGTTGCTTTGGGGCAAAAACACAGCCTTTGAGGACCCTCTGATCTCTCTAACTTGTTCCCTTCTGTCAAAAGATAACTGCATGTTGATTTGGCTATTTTACCACCAGTCTTTGACAAAAATGTGAAGGAGCTAATTATAGCCCCTCCCTGTGTGTTGGCTACTTGCTCCATGCCACCTCTCTGGAAACTGAGCATTCACGGAGGATTCCCAGATGGCCGATAAGTCACGGCCCTGAGGTTCAAACCCAAACCTCCCTCTGAAGCCCGGGAGAGATAATGAGATTCCTTTGTGATTCACCGCCCACGGGGACTCAGGAGAGAAAGGTGTGTGTCCAGCTGTTCCCGAGAACATGGGAGAAAAGTGGTAAAGAAGCACACGGAAGGCGCCACCTACTCATTAAGAGTGATACAGCTAGAAATGGAGTCAAGGAATCACCCAAGTGTTGAGGTGCAGGTTGAAGGCAACTGATTACCAGTGAGGCAAAGACCTGGGTAGGGAAGGCTGCTCCCAGCCGGGTTTCCTTCAGCATCCTGAGCACCAGACATCAACACAGTGATACCCACCCCACATGCTAGCATCCCCGTCTCACTGCACCCTCTTTCCTACTCAGAGGTTGTAGGAAAGACCCCTTCCCCTGCATTCTCACTGTTGCCTCCTCACCCCACTTTCCCCTCCTCGCTCCAGCAGGGACAGCTCTTCGGGAGGGAATTAACAGCATAAGGAATCCGACTTGCCCAGAGAAAAGACAAACATTGTGGGAAAATGTAAGTTATATTAAGATAAATTTAGATATGGCTTTTACTGGAGGGTTTTTTTTTTTCCTCACCCAGATTTGGTAGTTCTAAGATCCTAATTTTATAACCTTGGTCATGGGGAGAACCTCGACTGATTCCTATCACTTTAAACAGCCTTTTATAGCCTCAGCATCTAGAGTACATTTCCTCTTCTTTTTCAACATATCACATTTCTTGGCAGAGCCATCTAGCAGAAAGCACCAAAAATTTTATAATGAGGATCAAATCAAAATTTCACACATCAGATTTGTCTTGTAGATTGTTCCTTCCTGCTACATCTTTCCCTATTTTAACTTTATTTTAGTGGCCAACAATTTTAAATTTCATCTCGGCATGGTTCAATCATCTTCTAGGTTTTTGTTGCCAAAGGACATTTGCTCTTTGCTCTGACTTTAAAGTTGCTACATTGAAAGACTCTGCCAATGTAATCACTCAGGAGCTCGGCTGTGTTCGGACAGTTGTCACTTCCCACTCGAATTCCGGTGGGGGGGGGGTGAACTCCGCAATGGCCGCCCCACTCTCTTCCGGTCTCAGTTTAACTTGGCTTCTCGCTAAGATTTTTCCATTTTAAAATGTGTGCTGTGCTCTTGATCCCAATATAAAGGTGGTTGGGGATTGCCTTTAGGAGTCAAGATCAAGTTCAAACCCAAAATACCAGAAGGTGCTCTGCAGGGGCCACAGAAGGACCCTCTCTCTTAACGACCCCACCAGGTCAGGAGGCCCAAGTGGCCTTTGCCTCTTCAGCTGAGTCACCATGGTCCCCCAAGCATGCTTTTTTTCCCCCTGAAAACATTCTCCTGGCTCTGCTCAGTGACTAACTCCATCACAAATGTGACCCAGTTTGTTTGGCAAGATGTGATTTTTTTTTTACTCACGCTGCTTTTCCTGGTCACGACTCTCTCGCAGGCATTCAGCGACTCCCTCTCGGCACCCGGCTCGCCCTGCTGCCCAGCTGGATGGATGGCTTTCTCCCCAGCTGTTCCCTTTGCAGCCCGCCCTCCTCTCCCCAGCAAATCCATATTCCATTTGCTTTTCTGCAGCATTTGGATACCTCCAGAGTCTCCTTAAAATAGACAGATAAACACTCATCTCCAAGGGAAGTTGCAGGGCAGAGCCCACAGATTTGTACCACCTCAGTAATTCGCTCTGGAAGGCAGCTGGAGGAAAAGCAGACCAAGTCACTGTGTACACGGCTCTTTGTCATTTACAAAGCATACTTAACTCACGTGGTCTCATTTAATAATATATGTGATCACCCATGGCTCAGGTGTAAGTGGTCCTTCTATTTTTCAGGGAGGAAACCAAGGCTCAGACAGATGGACTTGTCTACACAGTAAGGGAGGGGGCCAGCTCTTGAACCTGACCTTTTAAAAACTGCTGTATAATTTACATTCAACAAACGGCACAGATCATCCTTGTCGTTTGATGAATTTTGACAGATGTATATGCATGTAACGACCTCCCAAAAACGATACAGAACATCTCCACGTGCGCCTGAGTGGCCCAGTCAGTTAAGTGTTCGATTGTTGATTTCAGCTCAGGGTCAGAAGTTCAAGCCCCAGGTTGGGTTCTGTGCTGGGTGTGGAGCCTACTTCAAAACAAAACATTTTTATCACCAGAAAATCCCCTAGGGCCATTTCCCAGAAAACCCTCAAGGCCCTTCTGATTTCTGCACCAGAGATTAGTTTGCCTTGAACCTCAGTCTTCTGACTCCCAACTCCGCATTCCATCTTTTCCATCACACCATGTGACCCCTTTGAAATTACCAGAATGTACCCTATAGGTCGCACCTGGCTGGATTCTATGGACACAGGACTTCCGGAAGCCAGACCTCTCAGCTGAAAAAGCTGATCGACCAGTGGGTTGGACCTCAAGTCTTGCAGTTTCTGGAATGTATGGAGAACGATCCCCAAACTCCATAATTACCCCATCTCTCAAACATACCATGAAGTTAAACTCACCGCCCTCGGGCCTCAACGGTACTTCTGGGACACAGGATTACTGAAAGAAAATTGTTGTTCTAAGGTATAAAGGAGAGGGATGGAATAGAGCTTTGGGTTGAAAACACCAGACTCCAGCCCACATTTCTAGGACCGCCCCTCTTCAGCCTTGACCTCCCCCACAGTATCTGCAGCCACCAGCTGCAGGCAACACCCTGAATTCTCACTCCAGACTCTTCATTTGACTTTTCGTGCCCATTAGGCACGCGTAATCTGTAAAGGGGGAGTTCTGCAACTGGAGGCCTCCATTTTAGGGGGAAAAAAAGACGAAAGAAAAAATAATAAAAGCCATTTCTCTGGCTTCCAAGGATGCACGGTAAACGGTGTTAATTGCTGAGTCACAGTTCAGTAGCATCCTACTGGGCTTTTATTAATGAAGGGATACATAATACAATTAACCTTATCTGCTTATCTGCCCACACTTTTGTGCCTCTTTGTTCACTCTAGCAGGTTAACTGGTTCCTCTTGGATCTTGTTTATACACAGCAGAGTGCTGGTGAATGTTTAAGGGCTGATTCTCCAGGGGGGAAAAAAAACCCTGATTTGATCTGGGTGGTGAGAGATTCGTAGGTGGCCCTGTCCCCTTTGCCTGCTATCCTACATTCTCCCATAGCGGTGTTCCCTTTTCAAAAAATGTATCATACAGGTGAGAGTTTGCAAGGTATTCCTTTTGCTCCTGGGTCGGAATCTCCCAATCAACACACAAAGTCACTTTGAAGTACACAATACACATAAACTAGCCTGAGATGAATTCCCACCCATCCCCACTCCCACGAAGATGAATCGCCAGCCTCCACCTTTCCTTTCTTGCCTCCATTAACAGCTAGCCTTTAAAGGCTTTCAGAATCTCTCTAACCATCCAGCTTGTTTTCTTGCCTTGTTTTGTTTTTCTCTTTAGAAGACTAGCTGCAGAACAGCACCAGCGTGCCATTTCCTGTTCCCAGATGAGCATCGACAGCCATGCACGGAGGAAAAGGATGTCAGGAAGAAGCAGTGGCCTCAACAGGAGCCAGGAGCACATTCTAAGGCTAATCCATCCCGGGGAGGCCCGCCACTCTGCCGTAACAGTCCTCATCTAGAAAGCCAAAAATGGAGGAGAAAGGAGGCCGGGAAGTTTGCAGGTTCATCTGCAAGGAGTCCCGCGGTGGAGAGATGGCTTCTGTTTTTTACTTTGGGGCAGCCTGGGAGCGGGGCTCCTCGCTCAGCCTGCATTTACTGCTCAGCGCTGTTCTCTTTAACTGCGTTAATTAGCGCTCACCACATTTTAGGCCTTTGCTCCTTCTTCCCCGAGAACTTGACCTGATTCCTCGTGACCTCTCCCAATTTGGTCTTCATTTCCTGTTCCAACTTGCCCTTGCTCTCTGCTTTCTGCCCTGGGTTCTGATTTCTGCACCTCACGGGTTGGCATGACATTTTTTAAGCCTTCTGATGACTTGAGACATTTCAAATAATTACCCAAGCATCCGGTCTTGGTCAGCTCAGGCTCTTTCCTGCTGTATGTTCCTCAGATTCCTCATACACCACTTCGCTGACTGCAAGGCAGAGATTCCAAGACAAAGGAGAAGAGGTCCCCGCCCTTGGTGACTTTGTAATCTAGGAGAGGGAATGAGAATACTATCTCCACTACATTAATGACTTTCTTTCAGATGGTTTCCCTCATGGGCCTCATGATAATCCTTGATAAACAGTAATAGGATTCTCATTTTACATACACGGTGACTGAGGCTCAGAGAGGTTAAGGAACTCACCAAGTTCACACAGCTGGTAAATGGTGAAGGTAATTATGATTCGAAGGTTCTAGCTCAAATGATTCCAAAACCTGAGCCCCTTACCACAGAGGGACAGAGTAAGTACCCAAATAAAAATAATACAAGGGAGAAAGTGCCGATGGCAGAAACGAAGCCGAATTTAAGGGTTGGGTAATTTTAGAAGTTGGAGATAGGAATCAGAGGCGCTTCATGAAATTTTCTTTGTGAAGTAGTGAGCTCCCTGGCCCTGAAGGTACTCAAGCAGAAGTTGGAGCCACTGCTAGTTGTACTCTGGGCTCGTGCCTGTATCTGGAGGAGGCCTCTCTCCTCTGTGACACCTTTAGCCCTTGGTATAATATGCCTTTAGCGAATGGCCTGTGAGCAGAGCCTAGAAGCAAGGCTTCTTGGTGGTACAGACTAAGGAGAGAGAGAACATGTTCAGGGTAGAGAGAACCCAGGGACCAAGTCTCCAGAGCTAGAACACACAGGGGCTGCTTTTCATTGTGAGCAGGGTTCTCTGATCCCATAAAGCTCACCCATTACTTGAATCAAGAATATATATATATATATATTTATATTTATATAAACACAGTTGCTGTTTGACAGTTAAAGAAGAAATAAATGTCATCATTGTACTCAGTGGTTCTCAAGGATTTATTCCATAAGCTGGACTCAGGGGTTCTATACCTAAAATTCAACAATTGCAATTATCACCAGTTTTCGGGGTGGGGGGGGATGAAATCACGCTATTGTCCCAAAGGCACCACAAGTTCAATGTGCTCAATTGCAATTCGTCTCCTAGATTTTTCTTAAGATTTTGGCAACTGTTACCACTTGTCTGCCAGTGAACACTTATATGATAAAACAAATAAGTGAGCACAGCTAACAAAAATTAGCAGAAAAACACAGAAATCACCAATTAGGCTTGGTGTGACAGCTTGATTTTTTTTTTTGTGGACAGTTGGTGGTAATTTTAGATTGCATAAATATATTTTAGAGTCATACTTTCTGCCCGTAAAATTGTCTGAAACCATTTAATAAAAATAAATATGTCGGGGCGCCTGGGTGGCTCAGTGGGTTAAAGCCTCTGCCTTCGGCTCCGGTCATGATCCCGGGGTCCTGGGATCGAGCCCCGCATTGGGCTCTCTGCGAAGCAGCGAGCCTGCTTCCCTTCCTCTTTCTCTGCCTGCCTCTCTGCCTACTTGTGATCTCTGTCAAATAAATAAATAAAATCTTTTAAAAAAATAAAAAATAAATATGTCAATATTTCGTGGTGTTCTAGAACAAGTACCATGGCTTCAGAGACTCCCCCTAGCCTTCCTGATAATGCTGGGAGACTAAGTGATGATTCCGTAATTATTTTACTGCAAGGTGAGCAGTAAAGTGTAGCCATTCTCAATGGTGGGGTTGTACTCCTGTTAGGGTGGAGAACGTTTTGAAGTGTTGGTGGAAAACAGTTCAACTTAGGGGCACAAAGTAGGAGGGTCCCGAGACTTTTTTCCCCGTAGGTCCAGTGTTCCCTAGAGCAGGGGTTCTCTGCCTGGGAGGGATCACCGCCAGGAGTTTTTTCAAAATGGGCCCAGGCTACCCCTCCCCTGAGTAACCCCCCCACCCAAGCCCATCACACAAGCCTATGACCTGTGAGACTCTCAGCCCTGGTGGAGGAGGAGGGCACGCACAATGTGAAAAGGCCTGATGGGTGATTTCCTCCCTTCACCTGCCCAGAACCCCTGCCTAGACACCAATGACCAGAGCATTTCATGATGTTTCACCAACAGTTTAAATGTTTCCATCTTAAAGAGCCCTCTTAGCTGGCAGAGGACAGCGACTCCCCTCTCCTCCCCAAGCCTACACCTTCTCCCCAGCCCTGCACCAGAACCAGCACTGGGACACAGCGTACCGAGCACTGAAACAGGCCCACGGTCCCCGATTCTCCTGTGAAGCCAGTGCAGGCTGCGGCATCTCTGCCCACTAGAGTCTGCTCTGTCCTGGAGCCCTTGAGCTTCCCAGCAACGGATGCCTTGAGCAGCTGCCACCCCAGGGTCAGGCTGCCAGCAACGCCACAGTCCTTTCTCAGAGCCCTGGTCTGCTCCCAGCTGAGCCCATCTCTCCTCCAGGGTCTCGACAACGCACTAGATCTCATGACATTAGCACAGGCCTCTGGAACCGCCTCCAGGACCCTCTCTAAATATCCATCAGGCAGCTCCAATTCAACCTCTTCAAGGCTGACTTCATCATCTCCTGTTCTAACCCAGCTCTTCTCCTATAACACCACCCATCCAGCCACCCAAGCTAGAAACCTGGGAGCCATCACCAAATTCCTTTTTCTTCTAACCCTCCATCCATAGCCAATCAAACATCATCAAGTCCTGCTCGGTTTGTTTACCTGACGGCATCACAGTCCTGCCTCAAGCCCTCCTCCTGTCTGAACTCACTGCAGCAGGTCTCCGGCTCAGCCTCTTCTCCCCCAAACTCTGTTCTCCATACTGTGGTTGGGCGGATCTACTTACAAAGCCACTCATATATCTAGTGATCCCATCGTTGCTGGAGAGCCTCATGAAGCCTGAGCTCCTTCCCATACGTGGCCCAGTCCCCCACTTTTATCCCTACCTTGCCTTACCTATAGTTTAAGCCCCATCAAGACAAAACTGTTCATCTCTTGCCCCCCTGTTCCCTTCCACCTCCTTCTGCCTCGGAGGCTGACCTTAGGTAGCTCTCACCAGCAGCCTTTGATCCCACCACCTCACTCCCAGACTGGGAGGTCCTTCCCAAAGCTCCCACGATCCCTTCTGTTTGCCCCCGGATTATCCTATCACTTTATATATTTCTGTTTATGTGTCTGTGTCTTCCAATGAACGATTGTGGCTTGAGGGCAGGGACTGTGTTTTCTACTATCTTGCAGTTGCCAACCCCTAAAGTAGTGCTTGGACAGTCAGGGAGCAGAGTTACACAGAGGGTATAAATTAAAAGCGAGCTTTAGCATACGAATGTTGGCATCTCAAGCCTTCCAAGGGCAAATGCCAGAGTCACAGCGACTCCACACCTATGCATGGGCATCTCTTTACTATTAAAATATCTCCCAGAGTCTCTAAAACAGGAGCCTGGGGGAGGACTCACACTGCCTTTTCTCGATCAGCCCTGATCATCCTTCTCGGTCTCCAACTTCCAATGTGCCTGAGACACTCATAGGACCCAGGACCCCCTCCCAAGCTCTCCTTCCCAAGACTGAAAGTCACCTATGGTTCTCCATGCACACAGCTCGAGAGTCTCCTTCTTGTCACAGCAACCCCATCAAGATCCACCCCCCACCCTTGGCCCCCTCAGTGCCCCGCCACTGGCTTGGCCCAATTTGGTCACAACATGGCGGCATCTTACCATTCCCACGCTGATGCTGCCCTGACACCTTACCACACTTCTCTTCCCTCCAACTTCCTGAGGCCATAGAGAAGGGACTTCCCTTTGAGAAGTAAACAGTACTTTTAGGCCTTTAAAGGGTCGCTTGTAACGCTTAGCATAATATTCAGAGAGGAGAAACATGGCTTCTGCTATGAGAAATTGACTGCTGATCTTTACTGGGTAATTACCAAGCACACAGCCCTCACCAACTATATTACGAAAGGCAGTTTAATATCGTAAGAACACGGGCTCTACAGTCAAGCTTGGTTTCAAATCCCAGGTCTGCCCCTTCATAGTTGTGTGACCTTTGACAAGTTACTGTTTATAACTTTCCGGGCCTCAACTTCCCATCTGTAAAACCGGGGTGATAAGCAATCCTACCTCCGCCACAAAGCTGCCCTGAGGGGGAAACGACTTAGTGAAGGAGCAGCGTGGGCGCGTGGTGGAGGTGGTCATTCACGGTGTGTGGCTGGCATTCATACGCATCGTGGACTCCTCCAACTACCTTCTTTTACAGATGAGGACACTGAGGCCTGAGAGACCAACCAGACCAGGGCCCAGCGTCTCCAGCAGCCACGTCCCCGAGCACACGGGCTGTGCCCTGTCTGGATCCCCTCCCTCCACTCCCAGGGGTTAAACCGAGCAAGATACTCTGCATCCTTGTCTAGATAATGCTTATCTTTCTAGTAGGAAACATGCCCTAAGCGAATTCAAAAGTAGGAAATGTCTCGGACTAAAATACCGTTCTTTTTATAAGAAACAAAAGCAAACAAACATCCTTGCCAGTGAACACCTGAGCAAGCCACTCCATTAACAGGAAATGGTGGCAGAGCAGGAGCTCAGGGTTCCAAGTTTTGACTCGGAGTTTTCAGCAGGCACGGCCGCCAGACCCTGGGAATGCTGAGAGCTGCGCGCGCACACAGCCGGTGGCTGCGGACCGGGCATCCGTGTCTCCAGCTGCCAGAGGTCGCCTGGCAGGAAGCACGTTGGTGCCCTGGCGGTTTCTTGGACCATGTGACCTAACTGCCAGGTTGTACTTCTGCAATTACAGCCCCCCGGGACCAGCCTGAAACAGACTGTTGGTTGCTGTAATTTAGAAAGGTTAATACGGTAGCTCTGGTACAAGGGAAAACTTGGGAAGGAAAAGTTTACTTTCGTTCAGGTCTCGCAGTGACAGACAGCATGATACACAAAAATGGTGTGGCTGGATGCTTACTGAAGCAAGGGGAGCTTTGCACGTGGCTTTGAAAGATCCACGGGGCCCGTTGAGCATCACCAGTCAGTTACAAATTATGAGTCGTCTTTCGGTTGTTGTCCCTTTACGCCTCTTGTTTTGAACAGGATGAGCAAACAGCTCTCAGCCCGCCAGCTGGGGAGTTCCGAGCACACCACGGAGCGTCTGGACACACCTTTGCCTGCTGCTGTGCGTGGCTGCAGGTTCCCAAGAGACGGTCAGTTAGGATTCCACCTCAAACCTTCCTTCCCCTAACTGCATGCTTTGGTGTTGATTGGGAGGCTTTGTTCGGTGTTCAAGGATGGTTACTTCATTAACACTCATTAGATCCCCCCCCTTTTTTTAAAGATCTTATTTATTTATTTGAGAGATCGAGCAAGCATGTGTGGGGGTCAGAGGGAGGGGGGGACGCAGTCTCCCCACTGAGCAGGGAGCCCGATGTGGGGCTCGATCGCAGGACCCTGGGATCATGACCTAAGCTAAAAGCAGACGCTTCACCACTGAGCCACCCAGGCGCCCCAGATCCCATTTTTTTGGATGTATCACCAGTCACTGAGATAAATGGCTTTGTGGGCCATTACTCCTAAAATGCAGTTGTATTTGTGTTTGGAAAGGCTTAGTGATACACTCAAGAATTCAGTATTAGAAGTCATTGGCTTCCAGAAAGAGAACATTCTACCACAAAGATATGTTTGAAGAAAAGAACTAGTGGCAGCAATCCATGGTGTGCTGCTGTGTTTATGGGATAATCATGACACCTGCTAACCGAGGCTTCTGTGAGATTTCAGCCTTTGGTGTGAGATAAACACACACACACACACACACACACACACACAACACAACACACACCCCAACAGTAAGCATAGATGCTGTGCAGCTGAAAATCTCAGTCCTTCACAATGCAAAAGACACTCGAGTGATAATGAGACTCAGTGAGAGTCCACTTCTTCCAACCTGAATCTTTTTACCCTTTTAGTCCATTTTTAGTTCAGCTGGGGTCTTTGTCATTAAACGTCACATTCATCTTAATTAGGAAAAAGTAAGTCTCTCTCAAACTAAGACTATGTCTTCCCTTCAAGTTCACCCAGCTCTGAGAAACATACCATTTGATTGTTTTTATTTTCATTTCCCTTCCTTAAATCCATATCGGCCAGAACGTTCCTGTTCTTGAAGCCAGTCGGTTGAGCAATTATCTGGTCTGACCACCTTTATACCACATTTCTTTCTCTTTGTTGCATCTCTCACATAAAAATACAGTATTAAATATTTCATAACGTGTGGGGTTGGTGCCTGGCAAAGTGGCCAAGCCCGAGAGCTGTTTTGAGCCCTTGCCTGGCTAACTGTGCAGTACTGGAATGGCCGTGCAAGGCCTCACCCCTACCCCCCGCCCTGGTAGGCTGTGCAAGTTAACAGCAAATAAATACCCTCAAATTGCTTTCTATCCAAGGTTGGGGAGAAGCAAAGACACCTGCCCTTGTTCTGCTCTTATTTACAGCCCCTACTAGTTATCTCGGATAGAATTTTCTTAGAAAAGATGGGACAACTACATAAACTCTAGTACCAAAAATAACCCACAGGAAATCAGAATTACTAAGAATAGGCCATGATTTTTGTTGTCGTGTTCAAAGAAAATGTGGCCCAAAGCACGACCATCCACCCAGCTGCATAAGCCAGGAGCCCTGGAGTCACCCATGTCCTTGCCTCTTGGCTTTATCCCTGCATCCAGTCAGCCACGAGTCCCAGCGCTGCGGCCTGGCCTGCACAGGCCTGCCCATAGTGCTTGCCGCCCTTCTTCCAGGCTCTTACCAACTCGGGGGCCTCCCTGTGACTGAAGTTGTCTCACTGTCTGAGATCAGGTGTAGGGGATGGCTTGCCCCCTTGACGATGAGATCCTGGAGGGCAGGGGCTGTCTGTCTCGGATCTGTGTCTCCTGCACCAAACAGGGGAAGTGCTCACTTACAAAATGAATGTACACTATAAAAAAATAGTTTTTATATCCTGCCTTGTTCTAGACAGGATTTGAGATGGCCAATGAGTAGAATTTACAGACAGGGTCTCTGTCACACGAAGACCGTCCATATCCTGAGAAGGTACACGTGTTCGGGACCATAGGCAAACAAGCTCTGAGCAGTGACCATCCTCCGTGCCCCTCACTAAAAATAGTACTAATAGCTGCCATTTGACAATACGTACCAAGTACTTAATATCACATCCTCACAAGTCTCCAAGGCAGAGTTTTCTCTTTTGACAGGTGAAGACGCTGAGTCAAGGAAAGGTTAAGAAACGTGTCCAGAGGGGCGCCTGCATGGCTCAGTCCCTTAAGCGTCTGCCTTTGGCTCAGGTCATGATCTCAGGGTCCTGGGATCAAGCCGTCCTCGGGGATGTCTGCTTTTCCCTCTCCCTCAGCCCTTCCCCCAGTTTGTGCGCGCTCTCTCTCTCTCTCTCTCTCTCAAATAAATAAAATCTAAAAAGAATTTTAAAAAAAGAAAGAAAGGGAAAAAAAGGAATGTGTCCAGAGTCACACAATGTGTCAATAGACAAAAAGAGCCGGGCCTGGAGACCTTCTCTTTCCAAATCCTACGCTCCTTCCGCTGTGTCATGACGCCTCTCTGTTTAAAGCTTGGCTTCTGACACTCTGAGCGCTGCCAAATTTTTAAAACAGTTTGCTTATGTCATGGTCGGCAAAGGCTGTGGGTGGCACTGCAGTGTGGCTTTGAAGGAAGAAGCTGGAACTGAGGCAGGGAGGAAGTATCGCCTAAACTCTGATCCCACCGTCCCCTCTCCCCAGCCGCACCTCCGCGCTCCGAGGCAGGAGGACCCAGCGAGCCTCCGAAGCTGTCTGTCACCTAGACCTGAACTAGTGGGAGCGAGCAGGCCACTTGGCTGTTTGCATCTATTGCCCACAGGGGGTCCACTGGAAACCACTGTAAGAGCTGTGAGCCCCTGGGAGAGAGGGTTTCCTCCAAACCGCTTTACAACTCATTCGTGGAAGGCTGTCAGATCTTCCTTCCAGGAATGACCTCATCTCAGAGCCTCTCAAGGCAGAGGGGCCACACCTGGGTTCCAGTCTCTACAGATAAGCATTGGGAGGCAAGGAGCTGGGGAAAGATCACCCTGGGAAAAGACACAGTGACCCAGACCCCAGGTGAGCCTGAGTGGCCCGGCTCTGTGCCGGGTCCCAGGGCTCAGGCACTGTACCAGAAAGCAAGGTGAAAAATACAATCTACAGGGACACCTGGGGGGCTCAGTCAGTTAAGCCTCTGCCTTCAGCTCAGGTCATGATCTCAGGGTCCTTGGATCAAGCCCTACCGCCGACTCCCAGCTCAGCGGTGAGTCTGCTTCTCCCTCTCCCTCTGCCCCCCTCCCCACCTTCTGCTCTCTCTCAAAAAAATAAAAAAAAACCTGAAAAAAATATATATATATAATCTACAACAGATGCCTCACTCAAAACCACTCCAATCTCTCCTAGCAAGATTTCCCAGGCACTAAAGTCTAGAATGCTGAGTCTTCGTCTTCCATACTCCCTGACCCTAGGGATTCCACAAGTAACCAACCGTAGGTGGGTTATGAAAATAGCAGCCTACCCCAGGCAGATGCTCTGGCGCCGGGTGCAGTGTAGACCATCAGTGTCCCCCCCCACACTGCCCCTCTGGCTACAGATCATGCAGGCAGGCTGGTCCGAGGCCCCAGAGGAGGTCCCGCAGGACCAGCCTGGAAGATCCTGGGCTTCCTGCAGGAAGGAAGTCAGACACAAGCCAGTAGAAAGTGAGAGCAGTTTATTGAAGATAAAGAGCAGATACAGCAGAGTGTCTGCCAGATTCAGAAAGGAAAAAGAGAGCGACAGTCTTGTCTTTGCTTGGGATCTGGGTTTTTGTTGTTGTTTTTTTTTTTAATTTTATTTATTTATTTGTCAGACAGAGTGAGCACATACAGACAGAGTGGCAGGAAGAGGCAGAGGGAGAAGCAGGCTCCCTGCAAGGAGCCCGATGTGGGACTCGATCCCAGGACGCTGGGATCATGACCTGAGCCAAAGGCAGTTGCTTAACCAACTGAGCCACCCAGGCGTCCCGGGATCTGGGGTTTTTACGGAGAATTGTGGTCCAGGCACACTGGCACCTGGGAACAGAGAGACTTGTTTAGGGGTCCTCTATAAGTCACTTATGCCCTAGAGCCAGGGGTCTGGGTGAGTTTTGGAAAACCTTCCTGTGGACCCTGCCCAGTCACTCTTTACATAGCATCTACTGTGCTGGAAGGCTCCAAAGAAATCATGAACTCCTTGACCTTCACAGGGAGGACATACATGATCTGTCCTGTAAGGTGTGTGTAAGGCAGGGGCACAGGTCCTAGCAAAAACAGAAACAGGAAAAGGAGCAAAAAGAGCAGTTTTTCCTGGGGTCCCTGTAGTTGCCCTGTTTCACACAGAGGTGGAGATGCTTGGGACGGTCTCCAGCAAGAGCGAAAAGGCACCAACATTAAGCCAGTCTCTGACCTCCTGGGTACAGAGCGGCATCCTGGCTATGCAGCGGAGACAGGGTGACTTGGGGCCGGACGGTGGAAGCAGCAGGTGCAGGAAGGAACTGTCCAAGCCAGTTTTGCAGTGTAACTCTGGGATGCCCAGCCTGGAGCCTCTGTCTTGAGCCCTCGTCACCACTCTGTAACCCAGCAGTTCCCAAAGGGCGGCCTCTGGCCCAGCTGTATCAGCAGCACTTGGGAACTTGTTAGAAATGCCAATTCTCGGGACGCCTGGGTGGCTCAGTTGGTTGGACGACTGCCTTTGGCTCAGGTCATGATCCCGGAGACCCGGGATCGAGTCCCGCATCGGGCTCCCAGCTCCACGGGTAGTCTGCTTCTCCCTCTGACCTTCTCCTCGCTCATGCTCTCTCACTGCCTCTCTCTCAAATAAATAAATAAAATCTTTAAAAAAAAAAAAAAAGAAAGAAATGCCAATTCTCAGACCCCTCACTGGATCCCCTAAATCAGGAACTCTGGGGCGGGGCCCAGTAATCTCCGCTTTAACAAACCTTTCTGCAGATTCTGACACATGCTAAAGGTGAAGAACCTGGCTGTGGGCAACAGCCTATAGTAAATCCATTCCCACTAAAAGTAATGAGAACAGAACTTGCTGTGTGTACCTTAAACCTAACCAGATCATCATAATCCATGGCGCAGACACCCAGTTATCACAAAATGGCATGATGTTCTGCATAAGAACAAAACAGGGCACTTCCCTCAGTCAAGTATGGTGAACTCCTGGGGCGCCTGGGTGGCTCAGTGGGTTAAGCCACTGCCTTCAGCTCAGGTCATGATCCCGGAGTTCTGGGGTAGAGTCCCATATCAGGCTCTCTCTGTTCTGCAGGGAGCCTGCTTCTCCCTCTCCTTCTGCCTCTCCCCCTGCTTGTGCTCTCTCTCCCTCTCTGTCAAATAAATAAATGAAATCTTAAAAAAAAAAAAAAAAAAAAGAATTGTGAGCTCCCAACTATTCTTATTATATATCCTTCCCCTCAAATTTTTGAACATGTATCCTCAATAGTTACACTTATTTCTGAATTTTATATATACTCTGTCAATGTCTAAAACACACATAGGGGCGCCTGAGTGGCTCAGTGGGTTAAAGCTTCTGCCTTCGGCTCAGGTAATGATCCCAGGGTCCCAGGATCGAGCCCCGCATCGGGCTCTCTGCTCGGCAGGGAGCCTGCTTCCCTTCCTCTCTCTCTCTCTGCCTACTTGTGATCTCTGTCAAATAAAAATAAATAAATAAATAAAATAAAGCACATATAAATAAAACCTTAACAGATGAAATGTCTAAAAATGAGCATAAATAGAAGTTCTAATGCTTTCTAATGCCCCCTGGGTGGTACTTCAGTGATCACTGATCTGGAATGTAGGAAGGCCTTCTAGCTGAAAAGCAAAATTGGAGAAATTGAAATGATGGTGCAGGCTATGTTTGTGGAACCGTAAGGAGGTAAGCAAGAGTGACTGGAAAGAAGGAGGGGGTAATAGGAGATGATGATGGTGACAAGGACGACAGTGATGAGCATAGTAGTAATTATTATCGAGCAACTAACCTGGGCATTTTGCTCAGAAAACATGGTGAAGTAGAATTTTTACCCCCATTTTTCAGGTTGGGAAACTGAGGTTCAAATGTCTCCATTCTAGTAAGTGGCACAGCTGTGTTTTGAAAACAAAATCGGAGTCTTTTGACTGTCAGTTTCTGGCTTGGGCCCCTGTGTGGTTAGAGAGCCATTTGCTGGGGCAGAGCATTCCAGAGGACAGGCAAGGTTGGAGGGAAGATGATAGTTTTTTGTTTTTGTTTTTGTTTTTTTTGATGGTTGAGATGTCCATGAGATATCCCAATGGAGCTTTCTAGTACACAGCTTAATATATGAATCTGCAAAATGTTAAGTCTGGCTGCAGATAAACATTTTGGAAAACTGCTTACAATAGTTGAAAACATTTGTTTTGGTATGATCACCTTGACGGAAAGGAGCAAGTAGAAAGGGAAGGAGGAAGAGGCGAGGGAGGTAATGAATGGAGCAAACTTTTTGATGAGCTAGGAGGGTAGAGGATGGACGGTCCTAGCAGGATCTTTAGGTCTGGACAGGAGGAAGGACAGACAGACCCAAGCTTGAACCCTAGTTCCAACTCCTACTAGCTACCCCACCAAGGAAAGCACAAAGAACTTCTCCGCCTTCACTTCCTCCTCCGTCAAAGGAGGACGAGGACAGTATCTCTACGACATAGAGATCTTCGGCAGAATAAATAAGAAAATAGTATAAAAGTGTACAGTGTTGGGCCCATAGAAACAACTCAGTATTTGTAGCTAAAATTATCTGGTCATTATGATAATCGGTATTGTTCTCCAAGCTAGGAAGGAAGCAAGTAAGGATTAGTGCAAACGTAGAAAACCTTATCGCTGAGGGAGTGTAATAGTTACGGGAGCTCTCGGCTGATGACCTCTACTTTTGGGCCAAGGAGAGGATAAAGTCCAGAACTAAGAGGGAGTGAGAGAAGTAGAGGCAAGGATAGGGGCTTGAGCAGAAGTGCACAAATCTGTAAGAGTCACCTTGTAGATTCAGAGAGGAAATTAAGCCCAACCAAAAGGATCTCTGAGTGGCAATGAGGGCGTTAATGATTAGGCCGTTTACAAAGGACATTCAGAAGAACAAAGTTGGGGAGCTAACATTTCCTAATTTAGAGACTTACTGTAAAGCAACAGCAACCAACACAGTATGCTATTGACATAAAGACGGACAAAAATATCAGTAGAATAGAATAAAATGTCCAGAAAGAAACCCATACATAGAAGGACAACTGACTTATGACAATGATGCAAAGACAATTCACCAGAGAAGGAACGATCTTTTTAAAAAATGGTACTGACACAATTCAACACCCACATGCAAAAAAACAAAAATAAAAGAATTTTGATTCATACCTCATGCCATATGGAAACATTAACTCACAATGGGCTATAATCCCAAACATAAAACCTAAAACCGTGACCCTTTTTGAAGAAAACACAGAAGAAAATCTTGGTGACAGGATTAGGCAAAGATTTCTTAGATGTGACACCAAAAGTACAATCTATAAAAGGAAAGGTTGATAAATCGGATTTCATCAAAATTAAAAATTCTGCTCTTTGAAAGACGCTAGTGAGAGAACAGAAACACAAGTCACAGGCTAGAAAAAAATACTGGCCAAGTCTGTATCTGATAAAAGACCTGCATCCAGAATACATAATGAACTCTCAAAACTCAGTAGTAAGATAACAAATGACCCAGTTAAAAAATAGGCAAAAAGATCTGAGATCTGTCATCTAAAAAAAGAGATACTCAACATCATTAGGGAGATGCAAACTGACATCACGATGCTCTGCCACGACACTCCTATTAGGGTGGCTAAACTCAAAAGCGCAACTATTCCAAGTATTGGCAAAGACGGAGAGCAGTCGGAACTCTTACAGGCACGGTAGAGCTGATGGGGGAGCGGAAGGACGGGCTGAAGATAAAGCCTAAGGGGACACCCTGCACCGTTCACCCCACCCCACTCCTGGGTGGGATGTATGTGACATTCTTCCAGGAATCTCCCAACTACATTAATGTTAATGCCTTGCTAGAGGGGAAAAACAACCTCTTGACACTGGCAAGACCTCCTGGTAACTTGTAGGTCTTCTTTAGCATTTGAAAGTTCTTTGGAAACCTCCCTTTTCCTGACTCTCCCAGCCCCATAGTATAAAACCTGCCACTCCGCACAACCCCAGTGCGCAGATCTTTCTGCCGGCGTCCAATCTGTGTGGTTTAATAGGCAAAGATTTCTTAGATGTGACACCATTTTGTGCCACCATTTTGTGCCAAAGACGTCTCAAGAATTCTTTCTCGGTCGTCAGCTCCGGACCTCACCTCACCAAACTTCACATATATTCCAAAACTACGTCACAGCCATTTTTGGGAAAAGTCTGGCAATTTTTAAAAAGTTAAACACACCTTCCATATGATTCAACTATTTCACTTCTGTGTATTTTCCTGAAGGATAAGAAAGCATATGTCTACAGAAAGACTTGTGCACATGTGTTTATAGCAGTTCTGTGTGGAATCTCAAACAACTGTACTCCAGAAAATGGATTAAATTGGGTGAAAAAGGAGAATAAAACCTACTATGGGCAAAAACAATAACTCAGTCAACTGAAATCCAGGTCAGTTTCTCGAGATCCCTATTTTAGGGCATTCTAATAATTAAGAAATTAAACCCCCATTGGAAAACAACAGGGACCCTTGCTATCATCAGAAAAACTATGATAATTACTTTCCTAGGCTTAAAGTAATGTGGATAAGACAGTAAATAAGGACGATGTGGTACTTAATCACTTACATCATTAATCAATGAAAACGTCTCTTATATTAGAAAGAAAAGGAAACAGGCCTTAAAGAGTCCTTTCCCACGTGAATGGATGGATTGTGGCGAATGCATACCATAGAACACTACTGTTGATATACAGACAGAACCACCTGGATGAATCTCCAGGTAATTAAAGTGAAAGCAATTAGGGTCCCTGGGTGGCTCAGGGAGTTAAGCATCTGCCTTCGGCTCAGGACATGATCTCAGGGTCCTGGGATCGAGGTTCTCTGCTCAGCAGGGAGCCTGCTTTCCCCACCCCCCCTTCTCTGCCTGCCTCTCTGCCTAATTGTGATCTCTCTCTCTGTCAAATAAATAAATAAAATCTTTTAAAACATAAATAAAGTGAAAGCAGTTAGACAAAAAAGAATGCATGCTATATGATTCCATTCATATAAAACTCTAGAAGAGGCAGATTAATCTCTAGTGACAGAACTCAGATTCAGTGGTGGCCCAGAAAATGGCGAAGGCAAAGGGGAGGACAGAGAGAGTAAAAGGGAGCTCAGGGAAACTTTTCAAGATGACAGACAGGTTCCTTACCTTGATGGGGCTGATGGTTTTATGAGTGTAGAGAGATGTCAACATTAATCGGATTGTACACTTAAAGTATGTACAGATTATTGGATGTGAGTTATCCCTCTCTTAAGCTGTGAAAAAGAAAACAAGTAGAATCACTTTATACGGTGATTTTTTAAAAATAAGTGCCTGTTACCTTTTGTGAATGGATTGATTAGAATCACAGCACAGTTATGATTCAACTGTGCCCCGTCTGCTAGGGCTGCCGTGGGAAAGAGCCAGAGACTGGGTGGCTTAAGAAAGCAACAGAGATTTAATGCCTTATAGCTCTGGAGGCTAGAAGTCCAAGATCAAGGTGTCAACAGGGTTGATTTCTTCCATGATCTGTCTCTTGACTTGTAGATGGCGTCGCCATGGTCTTCCCTCTGTCCATGTGCCTGTGTCTTAGTATATCCTTTTCTTAGGAGGATACGAGTCATATGGGATGAGACCCACCCCAAAAGGCTTCCTTTTACCTTAATCACTTCTTTAAAATCCTTGTTTCCAAATACAATCACATTCTGAGGGGTTGCGGGGTTGGGATTTCAACATGGGTGGGGCAGGAGAGGAATGGCACACTTCAGCCCATAATAAACACTTTTCCATTTATGGTACGGTACTTAGCACACCGTTTGTTTAGACGTAGCCTAATTTCTTTGAGACTATTCCGGTTATATGAATTGCATGATTACTAGAAGAGAGAATTTCTTGAATTAGCCGTTTTACTGAACTACCAAATACTGTACCTGAGTCCTAAAATACCCACAGACAGAGGAGATAAAGGGGAAGAAGGCAACATGCTCTTTTGTGAGATGGTGGGGGAGGAACACAGTTGGAGACATAAAGGAAAGCCTGGAAGTTGTTCATTCAAACAAGAGGCAATAGGAACGGGAAAAGAGACACAATCACGAAGTAGCTTTTTCTTTATCCTCAGATCTGTCTTACCGTCACCTGCTTGCGTGGACCCCAGTGGACGGCAGAGTCCCCCCTGGCCCTCAAAAGAAAGTCCTGACTTTACAGTTTAAACAAATGGCCAAGTTTGCAAGCAGAACTCCTTCCTTGCTGTGGGGCCAAATTGGCAGCTGCTGCCTTTGCGAGCCCCCTTTCTGTTGATGCCAAGGGCAGGAAATTCAAGCCAGAGTTAGGTGGATGGGGTGATCAGGTGTGATGGAAAGCAGGATGCTCATGGGACAACCACCTGCTGAGTGGGGCCCAAAAGCCCCAAGCTGCTAGTTCACACACTGACTTGCAAGTGGCTTTGTTCAGATAATCAAACAAAGCTCAATTTAGAATTTGCATGGGTTTCTAATTCCAAAGCATTCTTGCTGTGCCTGTGATGGCCACTTCCTCTATGGGCTGAGACCCTTGGACTTGCATGTGGGGGTGGGGGTTGCTCGGGGACATGCTGGGAAAGGTGCAAGTGTCTTCACCCCGGACTTGAGCCCAAATGCTTGCGAGAAATACAGCTAGAGAAACAGCATCCTTTTGGCCGTTACATAAGCACCCTTACCTTGTACTACAACTACAAGAATCCTGGCCATTTTCTGAAGTTGTCTTTAAAAGAAAAGGTAAATTATGTGTATTTAGTTACACGTTTAACCATCCCATACTTTACTGAAACACTGATGTGGAAGGTTAGGAGGCTCAGAGGACGGCCCTGTACCAATAATTTGGGAAAGTCACAGTGCCCTTTGCGGCCTCTCATGAGGAACTGTTCTTTGATTTCTGTCTAAACCCGACAGAGTAAATCAGGAGGCAGAAACCTACCTGGTGTTTGAGCTGGACGCGAGATCAAGCGGACAGCTAGAGGATTATGATTATTACGGAGTTTCATTTTATTAATAATTATGGTGACCATTTATTGAACATCTACTCTGTACCAAGCACTCCTCTAGACTATAATCTATATGATTTCATTCTCACCATGTTAAGAAGTGGATAATAATATTCACCATTTTACATTAAGAAAATGAGGCTCAGGGAAATTCCTTGCCCTGGGACACACAAATCTTAAAGCAGGGAAGTTGGATTCGGAGTTAGATTTGTCTGATTTCAAAGCCCACCCTCTTTTCACCACCTCTTGCTTTTCTGGAAGACGGCTCTAAAATATATTTGGGGGGTGCCTGGGTGGCTCAGTGGGTTAAGCCGCTGCCTTCGGCTCAGGTCATGATCCCAGGGTCTTGGGATCAAGCCCCGCATCACATCGGGCTCTCTGCTCAGCAGGGAGCCTGCTTCCTCCTCTCTCTCTGCCTCTCTGCCTACTTGTGATCTCTCTCTGTCAAATAAATAAAATCTTTAAAAATAAAATAAAATATATTTGGGACTGTACTTGAGTGTTATTTGGTGAGTTATATTCGTATGTCTATTTAGATCGTAGCCTCCTTACTATGAAGATTGAGTCCTCTTCTGGCTTAGGGCTTAGCAGAATACACAATTTTAATACACTCAGAATGTTACTTAGGTCTGTACCTGACCTTCATCCGAGTATTATGCCAACGTCCAGCTTCTGGTTTTGACAACGCACTGTTGTCTGTAAGACTATCGTTGGGGGAAGCTGAGCGAAGGCCACATGGGAACCCTCTGTACTACTTTTTGGAATTTTCATGACTCTTAAACTAGTTCAGAATAAAAGGTTTTTTTAATGTTATTTCATAATGATCATAAGGGGCACCGCGCTGGTATAGTAGAAACAGAATTAGGCAACTCAGGTCCTGGGTTTGAAAGCTGTTCTTCCCTAACTAGCTGTGTGGTACAAGTCCCCTGTTCACCAGAGGCCCAGCAACCATGGCATCTAAGTCCCATTTTAGTGTTAAGAGTTATGATTTCTGATATTTTAAAAAAATACATTCTAGGCTTCCTTTTTAGCATTCAAGAGCGAATATCCCGTCTAACTTGCTTCCTCCCAAAATACACTAAAACTACAATAAAGAGATTGTTTAGGGACGCCTGGGTGGCTCACTCGGTTAAGTAACTGCCTTCAGCTCAGGTCATGATCCTGGAGTCCGGGGATTGGATCCCACATCTGGATCCCTGCTCAGTGGGGAGTCTGCTTCTCCCTCTGACCTCTCCCCTCTCCTGCGCATGCTCTCTCTCTGTCTCTCTCCCAAATAAATAAAATAAAATAAATTTAAAAAAAGAGAGAGAGATTGTTTAAAGACTCACCCCACCCAGGCAGGCAGGACAAGAGAGGAGAAAACAGCAACAACATGCGAGAAGCTAAGAAGCAGGTGAAAAAGGACTTACCAGCCATGAGTTGGCAGTAAATAAAGCGAAGAATGAACTCGTTTCACAGTAGAGAATCTTCAAAAAACTCAGAAGTCAACAGCGCCAGGTGCCTTTGGAAATGGAGGCACAAACAGGGTGGCTAAAATGAGGACTGGCTGAAAGTCCCCCGAACCACAGATGTCTAGCTCCCCGCCCCTGCTCTGTACACAGGGAGACAGCTTTTACCCCATTTAACCACAGTCTAGAGATTTCACCCTCCTGAGAGTGTAAAATAGAAGTCTGTGAACTTGGATGCACCGTGTCAAAACCTAGAAGATCCCATGACATTACACACAATGAGTGGCCAGTGCTGAAACCACCAGCTCTCTTCCCGCAACTTAGCTCCCGGAACTTTCTTTCTTTTTTTTTTTAAGATTATTTATTTATTTATTTGTGAGAGAGAGAGAGAGAGAGAGCGCGAGTACAGGCAGACAGAGCGGCAGGCAGAGGCAGAGGGAGAAGCAGGCTCCCCGCCGAGCAAGGAGCCCGACGTGGGACTCGATCCCAGGACCCTGGGATCAAGAAGTGGGGGGTCTGCTTCTCTCTCTGCCCTTCCCCGCCCCACTCGTGTATTCTCTCTCTCTCTCTCTCAAACAAATAAAATCTTAAAAAAACAAACAACAACAACAACAAAAACCACAGACCCGTACCCCACAAAGTGTGAAGTTTGTTGTATGTAAATTTTAAAAAGCCAAATGAATCAGGGTATGGGAGGGAGCGCAAAAGGAAGACACACCATAACGAATTAACCTAAGTGTATTACAAATGAATAACATAACCACACTGAAAGGGGTGAAGAAAAGAACTTTGGAACTTTGAAGACAGTATTTTAACAGGATACTGTAAGGCTTAAGACTAAAAAGAACTCTATGCAAATACTGCATTCTAGTCTGTAAACTCGTTTCTCTGAAGACTGTGGGTTAGCAATTTTCAGATTACTTTATACGTACGCTAGGGTTGAACAGAACAGTGAATACGGTGTTGATCATGAGAACCAGGCTTCTCACCGTATGAGAAAGAAGCTACAGATACGGAAAGTGCAAAGCCTGGAACAAATCCTGTGGTGCGGGCTTGCAGTCAGGGGCCTCGGTACAAACGCTCATGTTCTTTTAAATCTGTATCCAGTTCAACAGATGAAGAAATAAACAAATATGTGTATATACTTGGCTTATCATACATACGTATATTTCCTAACTCTGCCTGCTCGAGGCCTAGAAGCCATGACACCCCAATATCAATGAGCCCACCTAGTGTCCAGATGTTGGTCTTTATTTTTTATTTTTTTTTTTTAGAAAATTGGAGGATTTATTTTAGTTTAGTTTTAGATTTTATTTATTTATTTGACAGAGAGAGACACAGCAAGAGAGGGAACACAAGCAGGGGAGTGGGAGTGAGAAGGAGGCTTCCTGCCAAGCAGGGAGCCCGATGCGGGGCTAAATCCCCGGATCCCGGGATTAATATCTGAATCAAAGGCAGACGCTTAATGACTGAGCCACCCAGGCACCCCCCCCTCAAGATATTGGTCTTTAAATATTGTGATCTATTTAAGGGCCCTAGGGCTCTTTGAGAAGTGGTTGATCCAGCTTGGAGAGTGGAGATATGAGGTATGTTAGGATGCCAGAAGGTAAGAAAGTGTCCAAAGAAGGATGAAGGCACAGGATTCAAAGAACACAGGAACCAACCTGAAGGTGCCTCCAATGGCCAAAGCTGGAACAGTCTGAGGTACAATATAAATGATAATATAATTAGATTAGAGCCCATAGAATAAAATAAATACCCATGAGTTCATACTAATATGGCTCAGTGGCTTAAGCCTTTGCCTTTGGCTAAGGTCATGATCTCAGGGGGGATGGAGCCCCACATCAGGCTCTCTGCTCAGCAGGGAGCCTGCTTCCCTTTCTCTCTCTGCCTGCCTCTCTGCCTACTTGTGATCTCTCTGTCAATTAAATAAATAAAGTCTTTTAAAAAACCCCACATGGATGTATGAATGAATGAATGAATGACGGAGAAAGGGGTAGCTCTTCCTTACAGAAGAATTCCAATTAACAATTGTAGAGGAAATGAGGAAAATACAGAATAGCCATTACAACACCACAGAAATCATTGCTGCAGGCGATTCTCCAGCGGAGGCCACAGTTAGTGGGCAAAAATTTGAGAAGAAACAGTATATTTGTACGATCTAACAGTATCTCCCTCAAGATATTTATTAACTAAGAAAAGGAAAAAGAGTAACTTTACAGCAGAGAAACCAAGCCCATTAGTCTAGCGATTGAGGTAAACATCACCAGTTCTAGGAATCAACATCATGAATCTCTTGGTCTGATGCACTGAGAAGTGCCTGTCACTTCTGTGGTGTCCTTGCTAAAAATTCATGAGAAATCAACAGGCAAACCCACATGGAGGAACATTCTACAAAATAACTGACCGGTATTTTTTTTTTTTTTCCAATAGTGACAAAATCATGAACAACAAGGAAGGACGGAGGAACTGTCACAGGTTGGAGGAAACTAAGCAGAAATAATTAAATGCAATGTGGGATGCTGGGAAGGGGGCATTCGTGAAAAAACTGGCAAACTCCATATAAACCTATATTTTAGTTGATAGTACCAATTTCTTGGTTTTGATCATTGTACTATAATTATAAAAGATATAAATATTAGGGGCAGCTGGGTGAAAGAGAAATGAAAATCCTCTGTACTATTTTTACATTTCTCTACATCTAAAATAACTGCAAAATAAAAGTGTTTTTTTTTGGGGGGGGTGGGCGCCTGGGTGGCTCAGTCATGAAGCCTCTGCTTTCAGCTCAGGTCATGATCCCAGGGTCCTGGGATCCAGCCCCACTTCAGGATCCCCGCTCAGCGGGAAGCCTGCTTTCTCCCTCTCCCACTTCTCCTGTTTGAGTTCCCTCTCTCTGCCAAATAAATAAATAAAATCTTTAAAGAAATAAAATTGGATTTAAAAAAGGTTTTTTGGGGGTGCCTGGGTGGCTCAGTGGGTTAAGCCTCTGCCTTCAGCTCAGGTCATGATCTCAGGGTCCTGGGATCAAGGCCCACATCAGGCTCTCTGCTCAGCAGGGAGCCTGCTTCCCCCTCTCTCTCTGCCTGCCTTTCTGTCTACTCGTGATCCCGCTCTCTCTGCCAAATAAATAAATTTTAAAAAATAAAAATAAAAAAAAGGTTGTTTTTTTTTAAATACATACTATGGGGCTCCTGGCTGCTTAGTCAGAAGAACACACGACCCTTGATCTTGGGGTCAAGATTCTCAGGCCCCATGTGGGGTGTAGAGAGTACATTAAAAAACAAACAACAACAACAAAAAAACTTTGGTTGCGCCCGGGTGGCTCAGTGGTTAATCTCCTAACTCTTGATTTTGGCTGAGGTCATGACGTCAGGGTCCTGAGATCCAGCCCCAAATGGAGCCCTGCATTGACTCTGCACTGGGCATGGAGCCTGCTTAAGATTCCCTCTTGCCCTCTCCCTCTGCCCCACCCCCCAAAAAATAAATTTAAAAGGTAAAAGATACAAAAAAACTTTAAAAACTACATACTATGTTAAAGATGTCATTTTACGTCCTCAGCTGACCTCAGCTAGCTTCTAAGGTTAATTCCGTAATGATGCAATCCAATGGTGGATTCTGAGTCCGTTCCTGGGCCAGTTGACTGGCCAATTCTCTTTGCTCATTTTTCTGCATCGGCCAGTAGGTTTGGCTGGAATTCCAAGGCCTTGGACCTTCCTGTACTAGAAAAAGTTAGAGGAAAGGGAAGCAAATAGCCCCTGGGATGGAAGCTGCTTTCCAGTCTGCCTCTTTTTTAAAAAAATTTTAAGGGGCGCCTGGGTGGCTCAGTCAGTTAAGCCTCTGCCTTTGGCTCAGGTCATGATCCCAGGGTGCTGGGATCCAGCTCCGCATCGGGATCCCTGCTCAGCGGGGAGCCTGCTTCTCCCTCTGTCCCTACCCCTGCTCATGCTCTCACTGTCTCTCTTTCTCTCTCCCAAATAAATAAATAAAATATTTTTTAAATAAATAAGTTTTTTAAAGATATTTATTTATTTATTTATTTGAGAGAGAGAGAGAGAGAAAGCTCACAGGAACAAGGGGAGAGGCAGAGGCAGAGGCAGAGGGAGACAAGCAGACTCCCCGCTGAGCAGGGAGCCCAACACGGGGCTCCATTCCCAGGACACTGAAATCTTAAACCGAGCTGAAATCAGAAGTGAGACCCTCAACCCACTGAGCCCCGCAGGCCGCCCATTCCTGCGCACGTCTAAGCTGCTTTCCACTCCTGCTCTGCAGAGCTCCTGCCTCCAAGGAAGCCACTCCTTTCTTGGGTCCAGAAGATTGCAGAAGGATCTAGTCTTGGTTGTAGCTATACCATCTGTTGATGCCCTCGGAATTTAAAAACCCATCCGCATGTTTACAAATCTGAGCTTACAGGTCACCTGTGTGGGGCAATCTCATGGAATTCTTTAAACAACCCTACGACATGGATATTCTCATTCCCATATCGCAGATAAGGAAACCGAGACATGGGTAGGTAAAGTCACTTATCCAAAGTCCCGCTGCTAGTGAAGAACAAAGATGGGATTCAAACCGAGGTCCCTGACCACAGAACCAGGCCCCGAGCTGCCCTTTCCAGGTAACCACCTCAACCTCAGGCTGACTGACTGGAGAAATGAGCATGCTTCCATCCTCACAGGTTTTACCTTTCCCCTCGCCATACTGTCATGCAGGAGGGCCGGCACCGAGAGTGTGTGTCCACCTTAGAACATTCCCACCGTGAGTCACCTCCCCATGAGAGCCAACCACCACCCTGTCTCCTGTCCCCACACAACTTGAAGCTGCTGGTGGCGCTCTGTTGACAGGGCTCAGGAAGTGGCTCTCAACCCCGGGGGCAATGTCCGCTCTCCATCACCATCCCCCCACCCCCAGACATTTGACAATGGGTGAAGATATTATCCATGACCACCGCTGGGGGTGGAATGGGCAGGCAGAGGCGGTGTTAAAGAGCATTCAAGGATGCTACCGAACATCCTACAGGGCATGGGCCAACTGCCCCCCCCCGCCCCCAGCGCCAATCCAGCCCCAGGTGTCAGTGGTATAGAAGGGGAGAGACCCTGAGCTAAAGGAATCAGCAATGCTCTGAAGCCCCCTTGCCCCAGCCTGGCCTGGGATGAAAATGTCACTGCTACTGCAGTCGGGAAAATGGATCAGATGTGTGATCTCCGTCTGCAGGAGAGATGCTAAGCCTGCGCTTGGGCTTTTTTCCATCCAGCTAATGAGTGCGTTTGTGGATTGTCTGAACTGACAGCCTCCTTTCCCCGCCATAAACAGCACATTGGCAAGCCACTCCAAATTCAAGATACTGTCCTGACAAGCTAGGCCGGTGATTCAACAAGGTGACTCTTCTGGCTGTGCAGAAGAAAGGCGGGTGGCAGATTTTATGGGCAGTCCCTGGGGCGGCACGGGGAGAGCGCTGTGTGGCATTGCCAAGGTTACGGGAGCGTGGACAGGTAAGGCAAGGAGAGAATATTAGCATCGGAGGGGAAGAGAGGAACTTTAAAGCTGGTCAAGGAATCCCGTTGGCTCCACTCCCTAATTATTTTAGCAGGCAGTGAGATCACGCTCTACAAGAACGGATGTAAAGAAAGGGGAGCTATAACCGGATACTGCTGCAAATAAAGTCAGCCCCACCATGGAAACAAAAACAAGACGTGTGCTGCATTCTCTTCATGAGAAGTTTAAGGTCAGAGTGCTGTCGTGAAAGAACCAGCCTGGGGAGTCAGCCAGCCCCGTTCCGGTTCTCGCTTTGAAATGCTGTGGCCATGTGACTGCAGGCAGAAAACCCTTTCCCTTGCGCCTGGGTGTCTCAGCAATGCAGCAGAACTCATCATAACAGTCACTCCACGGGGCTGTCCTGGGAAGTACAGGGTGTGATGTGTGTGACCAAAGCCACAGAAAACATGTGGAAAAAATATACATGGAATAAATGCCCTGAGCCAACTCCTCCCCTCCTCTCTTCCCTCGCACGTGTGGAGAGGGAGAACGGTTTTCCCTGAGAGCCTGGTTGGGTGAAGGAAGCAGGCGAGGGGCTGAGTCAGAGCGAACAGAAGCTTTTTATTAATGGAATTTACTTTGACAAGTCATTCCCACGAGATGTCCAGATAAGCAAGCTTGCCGAAAACAAAGATCTTTGATTCTGGGACCCAGAAAATGACTCCCTGAGATGTACATATTATGCACCTGGGGTCACCAGAAACAGATTTACCTTGAAGCTGATGAAAAGGAAGCTGCAAGCCTCTCACCCACGCAGGATCCCCAGCAACACATTCATGACCATTTGCTTTTGTAAACTTGGCGGTGGTAAGAGACTCTGACCTTGATTGCTTTGATTGCTTAAGATCCCTGCCTCTTTCTACTCTGACTTCCTTTTGGCCACATTCCCCCTCCTTCTGGGGTGAGTCTGGAGCAGCCATGGGCATTTTTGGGATCAGGCTAAGAGTTGCTGGGGTCAGAGATACCCTTACTTTGGATTAGGAGATATTCGTAAATTTATAAACTATATTGACGGGTTAGTTAGTTACTCCTGGCTGTTCTCAAGTGGGGAAGGTTTCCAGCAATATTCCTATGGCCCACTGGGCTGACCCACCCGGCGTGGAGATACAAAGGCTCAGATCCAGAGATCGTATCGAAATTATGAGTGTGCTCCGCCATGTCTGGCACCAGAGGTAATGTGGGCCAGTGGAGGAAAATCAAGATGTGGGAGACACAGCCAGAACAGACTAATCAGAAGCTGGCCTGGGAAGAATTCTTCCAACCATCAAATTTGTACGAGTTGAAAATGGGTAAATGGTCAGGATGAGTTTGAGACCACCTAAGAAACATGCCCCCCAAAAGAGAGGACAAAAAGGCTATTAGAGATGTGCTAAGCGAATAATATGTATTATTCTGAATTTGGGGATACTTTAACACCTAATTTTGTGTATGTAATTTTCTATCCTCTCCAAAAGGGCCTCTCGGGCCCTACAAAACCTGGGTCCATCCCTTAAAGTCACGTACTTTTATCTTTTTTTTTAATTTTTTAAAAATTTTTTAAAATTTATTTGTCAGAGAGAGAGAGCAAGCACAGGCAGACAGAGTGGCAGGCAGAGGCAGAGGGAGAAGCAGGCTCCCTGCCGAGCAAGGAGCCCGATGTGGGACTCGATTCCAGGACGCTGGGATCATGACCTGAGCCGAAGGGAACTGCTTAACCAACTGAGCTACCCAGGCGTCCCCTTTTATCTTTTTCAAGAAGGTAGAGTGGGGGAACAGAGACACTGAACTCCCTAACAAACCAAATTTCCTGAGATAGTTGTATTTCAGTCAGAGAGTGAACCTAGAAAACTGGAAATTCCTTATGTATCTGTTCTGAAAAGATTAAAGTAAGTACATAAGGCTCCACACTGTACCAGTGGCTTCTCTCACCAGGCCAAGTCCATATTGTACCGTTTTGGGGAAAGTACCTTTTTTATCATGTGAAATAAAACACATCTAGCTTTAAAAAAAAAAAAAAAAAGTCAGTTTCTGCCAGTCTTTTATCTGTACTTTTCTATCCCTTCCCTCCAGCAGACTCTAAACCCTCTTCCCGCTCACTACTGTGGCTTCTACACCCAAATCAAACCAACCCAGCTGGCTAATTAGTTTTTGAAAGCACAAAGTAACACTATACAAGTTGGAGAAAGTGAGAACTTCTTTCTAAATTCAAACGACTGAACAAGAAAACATTCAGGTAGGCAGAGCCTTTGCAGTCCTGCTCTTAACCACAGGAAGACTTAAAGGAACCACATTCTGGAGGCTGGTTTTCGTTTTAATGAAAACGCCAGAAGCGCCCCCAAACTCCCCCTGCCCCTGCCCACCTCGCACCCCCCTCGCACCCCCCCGAACTCCGCCGAACCCTGGGAGCACGAATTGCACAAGGGAGAGCAAACGGAGCCTTGTGTTCATTTCAGAACTGCGTCCTCCATTTCGCAAACGCCCGGGCCCCGCGCCCAATCTGCCGGCCCCTCCCTCCGCGCGCCCCCGGGATGCTCGGCCCCGCGGCCCCTCCAGGTTGGGGAAAGGGGGTGACCCCGGGCAAGTTTGTCCAGTGAAAGCGGAACAACACGGGGGAGGATCTGTTGGCTTTTTTCCTTTCCTTGGAAAGCCCTCAGCAAGCTCCAGACACTCCCACCCACCGCGGACACCCTCTCTTCTGGGGCTGCTGGTTTTACAAAAACAGACCTCGGGTCTTTAAAAACCTGCATTTTCTCCCGGGGAGTGAGCATTAGTTAATGATTGCCAGCGGGTCTCTGTGTCCCGGCACCATGTGACCGGGCCACGTGACTTGGAGCCGGCTGCGGCTGTTCCTTGTATTTGAATAAAAAGATCAAGCTTATTATTGCACTAAAAGCCTGCGGATCTCGTCAGCGCAACGTGATTCCCAGGCGGGTTACACAACGCGCTGCAGCCCTGGGCTCCGGCTTCCAGCGCCCTGCCTGCCTGCCTGCCTCCGCCCGGCGCAGGGAGCTGTTTTCTAAGGGACGTAAAATAAACATGGTTTTATGTTTTCCAAGGTGAGAGCCCGTGTTCCCTTCGGATAACGGATGATGATCCTGAAAAATGGAGAGACCCAGTTCCTCCGAGCCTTCTGAATTAGCACCAGGCTAGGAGCCCGACTGCACGCGCACGGATACAGGAAAAAACAGGAGATTCAACGCCCTTTGCAACTGAAGATTCAAGACTGATTTGAGCTTTCACTGTTTCCCTGTCTCCCGGGCAAGCCTCCAAAATACACTTTTCTCCTTACAAAAAGTTGTAAACTAAAAATAACCTTTTTAAATTTTAAAATGTAAATGGCACGTTCATTTTGTGGGGCTTTTCCCCCCCTTAAGATTTCTAGAACATGGCAGTCATCCTCAAAGGAGAAACCAGGAGGATTAGTCTGTTACAGGTGGGGAGAGCTGGGCGTCCCTTTGCAGGTTAGGGTGTAGGTGGGCACAGGCATGCAAATATATGGAGATTTGCCTTAAAGGGGACCCCCCTACTCAGAAGGTGACAGCCTTACTTAGTGCATTGTAATACTCCCCCCACCCTCCCGGGAGGCCCCAGAAGCCCTGCGATATTTTGCTTCCTCCTGTCTCTAAGGATAGCCTTCAGTGATGACTCAGGAACAGGAGAAGGACCAGGGAGGAACAATAACACTGGTTATCTCTAGTCCAAGGCCTTCTCTGAATGGAGCTGCAAAGCGTTTCTCGGTGGCAGTCCCTTTTCCAGCAGTGTCTGTCTCCAGAACAGGAGGCTGGCCTATTCTCCAGCCCAGGCCAGATTTCAGCTGCGGATTCATTCATTCTACAAATACTGACTGAGTGCCTCCCCGGCCTGGCACTGTTCCAGGTGCTGAGGAAGCAGCCGTGAACAAGGCAGCCGGATCCCTGCTGCCAAGGGGACTCACTCCAGAGAGGGAGAGGCATCTCCAAGGGGCCAAGCGCAGGAGGCCAGGCCTGGCCTGGCCAGCAGGCGGGGCTGGGGGGGGGTGTGGGGGGCACAGTCAGTGGCACACTCCTCTGCGTTACAGCCGTCGCTCAGATGACAGGGCCACCGAAGACCAATTAATTTGCCAGCTGATGCTTTGGAAACAGAGGTAAATCTTTGCTGGCAGATACAGGTGTGACCTGGTTTCTGAGACACCTTCCAGTCAGCCCTGAGGAGTCCTTGCTCCCGGTTTCTGATCCTTTTCTGACAGACAAGAGTCTTTGTGTAGAGGGCTGGCGACTGCCAGCGGCTCGGCCGAAAATACAGCAGAGCTGCTTGGGCGGGTTCCCTCCTAGAGCTGTGACGACTCATTGCAAGACTTCCAGCGGGAGCATCTGTGCCTTCTGCTTCCCTGCTTCTCCACAGCCCAACCCCTTTCTGAGGTCACCGCAGCCACTCGGACATCAAGCCCCGAAAGGCGAGCCCGTCCACAGGGCCAGAGGGGTGACGTACAACCTTGGGCAGACTTCCCAAGGACAGGATACCCGCTCTGCTGCTGTTTCTCGATGACGGCTGGGTAGGGGGCCTGCCCTTCTTTGGCAAGCCCTGATGTGAGGATCAGAGAGTGAAAGTGTGTTCTAGAAATGGCAGAGCTTTGGACATCCTGGATAAGAACCGACCAGGGCACGGGAAGGGAGAGACAGAGAGAGAGAATGGAGCTCTCATGTTCTGAATGAAATCTTGATTGGATTTCCATGAACAATCATTCAGTGGACAGTCGTCTCTACAGAACTATATACCTCACCAAGGGAAAGGGAATGCCGCAAGTTGAAACAAAAGTCAGAAACACAGGCACAGTGGTCTGGTGGCTGAGGATGGTCCTTTACACCAGGGCCTCAGAGAGGGTCCTTGATATGCATGTATGATAAGCAGGATGTTGGACCCTGGCCACCCCAATCACCGCCACCGCTGACCTGTGCAAGTGGAAGGAGGGGCAGCTCAAGCTGGAGAAAGGAAGAGCATGTCTGGCCCTAGAACTCAAGGCATTTTAAACCAAATTCCTCCTCCTAACCAATTTCAGTAATACTTCCCACAGTCCCTTGTTTTCCTGAGAGGAGTGGTAACCGCCATCTTCCTTCTGCCCGTGGGGAAAACGGAAGCATAGTAACACCCCCCAGCATTAGAAAATCAAAGATACAGGACACCTGGATCAAAGATAAGATTCAAGTCTTCTCCAGGTTTGCCTCCTATAAGGATCTATACTACCAAGATCATCAGAATGGTGCAGCCTCTTCAGAAAACCATATGGCAGTTCCTCAAAAAATTAAGCATAGAATTATCATAGGACCCAGCAATTCCACTTCTGGGTCTATATCCAGAAGAATTGAAAGCAGGGACTCAAAGAGATATTCATACACCCATGTTCATAGCGGCCAAAAGTTGGAAATAGCTCAAGTGTCCTTGGATGAATGGATAAACAAAATATGCTGTACCCATACACTGGAATATTATTCAGCTTAAAAAAAAAAAAAGGAAGAAAATTCTGGAGCAACTGAGTGGCTCAGTGGGTTAAGCCTCTGCCTTCGGCTCAGGTCATGATCTCAGGGTCCTGGGATCGAGCCCTGCATCAGTCTTCCTGCTCAGGGGGGAGCCTGCTTCCCTCTCTCTCTCTCTGCCTGCCTCTCTGATGACTTGTGATCTCTTTCTGTCAAATAAATAAATAAATAAAATCTTTAAAAAGAAAAAAAGGAAATTCTGACTGGTACTACAGCATGGGTAAACCTTGGGGACATTAGGAAACCCATTATAAAATGACAAATACTGTATAATTCCAGTTACATGAGGCACCTAGGGGCATCAGATTCTTAGAGACAGAAAATAGAATAGTGGTTGTCAGTGGCAAGGTAGAGGGGAGAACGGTGGGTTAGTGTTTGAGGGGAAGAGGTTAGGGTTAGAGAAGAGAGTTAGGGAAGAGAGGTTAGTGTTAGAGTTTCAGTTTGGGAAGAGGAAAAAATTCTGGAGATGGATGGTGGCGATTCACAAGAGGAAATGTAGTTAATGTCACTGAAGTACATACTTTCAAATTTCTAATGTTAAATTTGATGTGGTGTATATTTTGCCAAAATAAGATTTGAGGGGTGTTCAGTATCACCTGCACATTTTTAGGGCTTCACGTAGTCTCAGAAATCTTTGCCCTGTGTGTCGTGCCCTGTGGCTCAGCAGAATCCCTGGGAATTACCCACCGATCCTATCCCATTTCTGATGTCCAAGGGGATGAAATTATGTGCATCATCCTGCCATCTCTCTTGTCCTTTACCCTTGGTTCTGTGGTGTCCACAGCTCAGAGAGGCGAAGGCTCCACCTCCATCAGACCATCCTCATCCTTTCCCAGCCCCTTCAGCCCATTGACCTGATTTGCTAGGAAGAGACGTGGTGGCATGGAAGAAGAAAGACAAAGGATTAAACTCTGTTGCGCAACACATTTTCGCTGCCTCTGGGGAAAATGTTCAAGATTTGGGATCAACTTTTTTGCCTGCACTAGTTAAGTTTTTTCTCACCTATTAATAGACAGATTTTGCAGGTCCTAGGAAATACCTGATGGAGTGTTAGCAAAACAGTTGGGCTTCGAGGGATATGAGAGAAGAAGAATGAGGGGAGAGATTATAGACACCAAGCTTTTAAATGTTCTCTGCCCTGGCTTTATGACTTAACACACAATAGACTAGTGCATCTTGCTGGAAACCGTAAAGAATATTCTATTCTTAAAATGGAAAACAAAAACAAAAAAGCATATTCTATTCTTACATCAAGCTTGTACTTCATAATTCCAGGTTTGAAACAAGGTCCATTGAACTTCTAGAAAAGAAGGATAATCCTCACTGGGGAAAGGCCCTAGGTCTCCTTGGAAGAATTAAAGCGGGTGGTTAGGATGGCCTCAAATTGTTGTCTGTATTAGCTGCTGATGGTCTCCACGGGCGATCCATAAACACGAAAACAGGTCTATATGGGGGACTTCTGGTGCAGCTCTCCGGCAAACTTGGCCCCCGCCTCCTCCTTCATCAGGTCAGACCCATCCTGAGCCCATGATAAAGAACTTCAAGTTGGCTGAAAACTCTTTGGGGAAAATGTATGAATGACAAGGCCATAAATCAAGATACTGCCTAACGTCTCACAGACCTGGTCCCTTGGTGATCATTGCTACATGGAAGAGCACTTACTTAGCTCTGTGCTTGGCACTTAACAAATGTTCACTTTATTGGGTGGCATTATTATGTTCTTATTGTTATTCTGGATGTCCCACAGACATGGCAATCACATTTTTCAGGTCCCAAATTAAGAACTTCCGGTATGAGATTTGCACAGTATACTCAGGCAGAGAGCAAGTTAGGTTATTTCAATCTAAGGCCATCAGGGAAAATTCCAGGCTGCATGTAGCCGGTCTCATGGGCTCCCCGTGGACAGACCACTCCAGCTAAACTATGAACTCTGTCCAGGTTCCCATATCTTTTGGGATCTACAAAGGTAGTTCAACCAACTACAAATCCTTGTTGTTGCCTTCAATTCAATTCACGAAAATACTTTGAGCACCTTACTGTAAAATATTGATTGAGTTGAGTGCCATGGGGAATAAACAAATAAAAGAGATGGCCCTATCCTCCCAGAAGCTCAGGGACTTGAGGAGATGGGAAGGGCTGCCCTTGTGCTGAGCATGGGAGACTCAGGGGAGCTCTGATTCACTATTTTTAAAATTTTGTAATTGGAGTATCATTGACCTATGATTTGACAATTATATACATTATGAAATGCTAAGTATAGTTACCATCTATCTCCATCCGAAGTTATTACAATATTATTGACTATATTCCCTATGCTGTAACTTCCACACCTGTGACTTAATTACTTTGTAACTGGACTTTTGTACCTCTTAATCCCCTTCATCTCCGCGGCCTATTCTACACCCCTCCCCTCTGGCAACTGCCAGTTTACTCTTTACGTTTATGAATCTGTTTCTGCTTATTGTTGTTGTTGTTTGTGTATTGGTTTGTTGTGCTTCTTAGGTTCCAAATATAAGTGAAATCACAAAGTATTTGTCTTTCTCTGTCTGACTTATTTCATTTAGTATAATGCCCTCTAGTTCCATCCATGTTATCATGAATGACAAATTTCGAGAGAAGAATGGATAAAGAAGATGTGGTATAGCTACACAATGGACTATTACTTGGCCATAGAAAAAGAATGAAATCTTGTCATTCAGATTCTCTGTTGGTCACTGATAATACCTAACAGTGCCTCCAAGGTTTGGATGGCATTTTAAGGTATCTACACTTGATTAGGCCCCAGCAGGTATGCAAAACTACAGGACAAAATGGCAGAGGGAGAGCCTCACCAAGGCCTCCAACATGACCAAGAGAATGACCATGGTCCAAGCTCAGATTCTCATGCTGTCCAGAAGTTTCTATTTTTCCTGCACTTACAGATCGTTTGGGAGACTTCTACATGGTTAAAATGGTCAAGAGCCCCCCAAGGGAGATTTCCTGTCCTTGAGCAACAGATTTGTGCTAATGTGTTAGCAGAGGTTAGTAGATTCCTACTTCCATAAGCCTCTCTGACTTTGGATTTGGCAGCAGGCTGATGGAAGTCATCTCCTTTGCCTTTGCACAGAGCTGCCTCTGAGGGAAAATTCTCTCCCTCATAGCTGTGTCTTCTGTAGCCACTAGCACGAGAGCATTCCTGCACCCTTCAAAAGGCAGGCAGACAGCATCATTGGGGCCCAAAGGTAGGTGTGAGAGAACCGGCAGATGGAACATTCCACAAAACTGATCCAGCTCAACTCCTGATCCCAAGGTAAGAAGCAACATCACTTCTTCAATATAGGAAAGTAGAACCTTCTTCGTTTTTTGTTTTTTTTTTCTTTGCTGCAGTCCTGGCCAAGTTTAAAACCAAAGACCTTAGTACCTACTTGGGGGTCCTTCTGACAGGACCAGAGCTGACAGAGGGGCTCACAGCATCAAAAAATGGAGAGTTTGAAGAATCTGGAGCAACCTGGCAGAGTGGTGATGCAATGGGACAGGGGAGCTGGCTGCAGACATGGATTTGCAGCATTTCTGGCTCTGCTCATCCCAGGCCTTCTATATTCACTAATTAATCTTCTGACTTGAATTGTTTCCCAAATAGGCTCTGTCAGAAAGAGTCATTCATTTATTCAACAACTATATTGATCCTGTACTATCAGCTAGAATGAATTAATAGTTTAGTGGGAAAGGTAGATCAAGCAATAGCAAGAGGCCTCCATGTAGTGTGTGTTACGACACAGGGACGCCTGGGGTATTGTGGCCGCGTGGAGGGGACATCTCAATCAGAGGGTTAGGTCACCGAAAAATGATTGGATACTGAAGGAAAAGTATAATTCTAGAGTCAAAGTGAAGGAAAGCATCCCAGGATGAGGGAATCCACATGAATTAAATTAACATGTAGAGGCATAAAATTAAGATACTGCATTCCTCCTGTCTCTGTGGGTTTGGGCTGCCCAAGATGGTCATCTTAGGACCACATCCCCCATCCTAGTCTTGATTCTAAGTCTCAAAGGTGCAGCCTAGAGGAAGTAAAAAACCAAACCTTGGAATTTCTGAAATGTGGCCTCAACTGGCCTTTTACCCACCTGGAGTAAAAAAGGTACAGGCCATTTCATATAGATGCAGGGTAGGGAATGGCAGGTGCTAGACCTAGAAAGGAAGGTTGGAGACTAATTCCATTCCTTCTTATTTATTTATTTTTAAGTGAGCTCTCTGCCCGGCATGGGGCTTGAACTCATGCTCCTAGAGATCAAGCGTCAAATGCGCTACCTACTCAGCCAGCCAGGCAGGTTGGGGACTAATTCTGAAGGTCCTCCTTGGTCATGCCAACAGGCTGCCACATGTCTCATAAGCACAGAATCGTCTGTGTGCTATCAACTTGTTCCGTATTCAACTTGAGCCACAAGGGCCATATTTAAGCCAGAATGGACGCTGTTGAGAGCGGTGATATGCCAAGAATTCTTATTTTTAGGATAAGTGTGGGCTAGTGAATGGGGAGGTGGTGGGGTGGGGTGGCCATACTAGGACCAAAACCCTGCAGAAACGATAAATGGCTGGACTTGCCCTCATCAGCTTTCAGCTATATTAATGCAAAATGTCTTCTTTCTCTTTACTCTTCAACTTGACTACTGACTCCCTTCGGTACCTGAGGCTGGAATCCCAGATGGGAGGTGATCTATCTTAAGCCACGTTCAAGGGAGGAACTTGCTTCCCAAGTCTCAATTCCAAGATAAATATGTCGTTCCTGCTATACGCTTGGCTTCCAAAAACACGGCCGTGAGTAAATGCTTCGTGCAGGGCAATGCCAGAGGTATAATTAAACTTCAAAGGGGTATCAATTGCATCATGTTCAAGAAAAGTGTAGAAAAAGGAAGCCATTGCTGAAAGGCAGCCTCAAACACCCCACCACCTAAAATCATCTTTGGGAGAAGGAAAATAGACCGAAGTGATCTCTTGGGGCACCGAGCTTGCTCAAGTAGGCCTCCGGTTGTAGTTGTGTTAGAAAAGGGAGTGTGTGTGCTCTCTCTCATCTACCTGTTTTCAAATCTAATATTTGTGAGAAGACGCCTGCCAGGATTCCAGTTACCATCATGCCTCCTGAGCAAAAGAGGGAATGAATGCAAAGATAGCCTGGAACATTTCAAAAACAAACCATATAATTATCACATGCTAATCTTACTCAGGTTTTTAAGATCATGTTTGTTGGGAAAAGTCAAGAGCAAGGCCCCTCAATGGCTTGTTGCAAATTCTAGGGAGTCTTTCTGTTCCGTGACCTTGGGGAAAGTCCCTGACCTCTCCGAGCCTCAGGATCCTCAACTGGGATATAGAAGCACCAAGTAACACCTTGGTCAAGGAGTTGCGACAAGGCTGAAATGAGTCACTCAACAGAAAAACCCGGGACTCAGGTTGGCACATACTAAATAACCAGGGACTGTGAACTCTTAATGTGGTTTTGATTATTCCCACCAGGAGGTCGGATCTCAGTTGCTTTGCAAAGACAGACTCTGCCCCCCTGAATAAAATTTTTGCTTCTCCCCTCAGCCAACACCTTCAAAATGCCTGTTTTGGAGGACCTAGACCAGAGTATACGGAACAGGCAGCTCATAAAAAAATTAAAGTCAGTGGCATCTTAGCCATTTACGAAAGGCAGTACTTGCATTATGAAATAATATGGATTTTTAAGGAAGAATCGTGCCAGGAGAGTCTCCATTCCAAACCTACTAAAAATATCAAACAGAGAAGCACCCTATATCATTATTAATCATCCCCAAAGTCGTACTTTGCCAAACAAAGCTCCAGGAAACTAAGGATGAGCTTGATACAGTCTTTTAAAGACAGAAATCCTAGGGAAAATAAACAAACCTTAAAAACAACAACAACAACAACAACTTTACAAACGAAAGAAAGAACACCCAACCTGCTCTTCGTCTACCGGTCTACCTGTTTGTAGCTGCCCAGGCTTGTTTAACATCAAAATACTATTTAAAAAAAAAAAAAAAGGCTAAGTCAGGTTACACAAACTGATTCGTGCATTTCATAAAAAGGCAATTGTTTGGTTTGTCAATTAGTTAGCAGCCTGACTTGTGATTTTAAGTTTTGCTGCCCTGAATTATTATTATAAAGCTTTAAAATGTAAGGAAATACAGAGGGAAAGTCTTGCCCTTAACTTGTCTTGGGCTCTTTTGTTTGCTTGAAGCGAGTCTCTACTTAATGCCTTCAGAATTCGCTCTTGCCTTGAAGCAACAGACAAGTTCTGTGCTGCTCTGTTCTAAATATGGGAACAGCGAGTACAAATACAAGATTGAAGACTTGCTTTGAAGCTCAGTGTTGCCAGTAGGAGCCTCTCCCAAACGCCAGGAGCAGGCGGCAAGGCCCTGCAGAGGGAGAGCTCCCGGCTTCTGACGGCTAATGTAATAATTCTGGGTGGTGTCTGGTGAGACCTCGGGATCACCAATCTGCTCTTGACCCTAGTACTAATGGCAATCCCCTGGGAATCCCGAGAGTGGCTGTAATAGTCCTAATAATTAATGATGACGATAATGTCCTAGATTTCTCGTTTTAGTGCTTATCGCCCAAAGATTTCAAATCACTTCAAGTCCAATTGTTTCGCCCATTACGGACCTGTAAACCAACTCGGGCACAGAATATTGCCCTGTTGTCGAGAATACAGCCACCCCAAGCCTGTTTAAGCACGAACTGAAGAAAGATACCCATTGAAAATTAAAGTGCAAATTTTAGGTAGGCAGGTTATAATTATCCACTTGAAATGAAGCCAAGAAATGAAGTTTAATACCCTTCCTTTGTGAGAAGCAGCCAGGCAACGTTCCTAACCATAAACAGACCTCAGATCTTCATCTCCTCTAATTCAGGGTTTCTCAACTTTGGCACTATTGACATTCTGGATAATTCTGTGTTGTGGGGTAGAAGGGCTGTTTTGCGCACCATAGGATAGTGCTAACTATCCTATTTTTTTTTTAAATAGATATTCTCTCTCTCTCTTTTTAATTTTTTTTTTTTAAATGTATTGACAGAGAGAGAGAGAGAGAGAGAGCGAGCACAAACAGAGGGAGAAGCAGGCTCCCCGATGAGCAAGGGAGCCAGATGCGGGGCTCCATCCAGGACCTTGGGACCATGACCTAAGCCAAAGGCAGACGCTTAGCGACTGAGCCACCCAGATGCCCCAGTTAGCACTATCCTGAGCCTCCCCACAAATGCCATTAGTGTGCACCCGCGCACACACAGAAGCTACTATGCACACTACGTGACCACTGAAACCAGCTCCAGACAATGCCCAATGCGGGGGATACTGGAAGGCAAAATCGCTCTCAGCTGACAACCATAGCTCTAACCCAAAACATTTGAGAAGCAAGTTAGACGCTACTGAATTAACAGAATATTCTGTTCCTCCAGGTTGCTTGAAATGTCCCCGGTGAAGGAGGGACAGTGAGCTGCCTAGGGCTTTCAGGATTTCAGAGACGATTTAATTATAAAATAGGTCTTCGATCATAACTTTGGTTACGAAACACAGACTATGAAATTAGGGCTTCCCCCCAGCCCCCCAAAACTGAACAACAAAAATCCAAGAAATAACACAACCTTGGACGATCGAATGCCACCCTCCCCTGGGTAGCGGGGGATCTTGTCTCTTGCACGGAACGCCCCCGCTACGTGGCTGTGGTAGGTGGTGACGGGATACCGCTATGAGAGCTTTACTGTCCCCATTGCCTACCCACCTCTTAGGCTTCCTGGAGTCAGAATTGCTCTCCTTCTGGAAGCCACAGGATCCGTCCAGCAGAACTGAGGCCTGCATCTATCCGCTTGTGCTCACTGTGATAAGCCCAGTCCCCTTTCTGACCGTGACCTGCAGCTTCTCACCCTCCCGGATGCCAGGGGAACCTTCCAGGACCTCAGCTGCGGGAGCTTCCCCTCACTGCCTGGTGCACCTTCCCTCCACACCCCAGACATTGTGGCTCTCAAACTTTTTTCACCAAGCGTCCCTGAAATTTTATGTCATGTCCCCTCCCCCGCCCAGTTCACAAATACGCAAACACATTGTGTTTTTAAGCTGTGTTCTGAACTAATTCTGGACTTTCAAAAACATTACAGAAATCCTGCAGAGGATTTCCATATATTCTTAGCTGTGGTCCAGAGGCTTGGGTCCCCCCAGAATTCCTAGGTTGGAATCCTCATGGGCAAAGTGATGGTATCCAGGGCGGGGCCTTGAGAGGTGACTAGATCATGAGGAGGGAGCTCTCATGAAAGGGATTCGTGGCCTTACAAAGGAGGCTCCAGAGGTGTTCCCTTGACACTTCCACCCCCATGAAGACCCAGCAAGAAGGCACCATACCATCTGTGACAAAGGAAGTGGGCCCTCACCAGGCACAGAATCTGCCAGCACCATGATCTTGGACTTCCAGCCAACAGAACTATGAGACATAAATTCTGTTTATAGGCCACCCAGTCTGTGGCATTTTGTTATAGCCACTGGAATAGACGAAGCTATCCTCATCCCGCTTCCCCTAGTGCAATGGTCAAAACCGGGAAATGAACATTGGTGTTGTACTAAAAACTGAACTAAAGAATCCAGCTTTCCACTAATGTCCCCTTTCTGTCCCAGCACCCCATTCAGTGTCTCACATGGCATTTCATTATTTCTCCTTATTCTCCGAATTAATGAAAGTTCATCAGCCTTTTTTTTACTTTAATGACCTTGACACTTTTTTGAAGAGTATCGATCAGTTATTTTGTCAAATGTCGCTCCATCGCAGTTTGTCTGATATTTTTTCAAGATTGCACTGAAGTTAGGCATTTTTAGCAAGAATGCCACAGAAATGATGTAAAACCACCCCCCGCCAAAATATATCTTTTTTAAATTGAAGGATAGTTGACACCAAAATATATCTTACACAGAAGTTTCATGAAACCGTATCCTTGCTATGTTATTATATTAAATGCTGGCTTTACAGCCATATTGCTTCACAGCCCTCTAATAGGTGAGAAAACACTGCCTGAGGCCAGCTGACATTGAACGTCTTCTCCCTCCGGCCTGTTCCTTCTTGAATCTCTTTCCTTTCTCTGACTCAGTGGCACCACACTGATTTTTTTTTCCCCTTCCTCTCTGACCACCCCTTCCCTGTAGGCTTTTGGACTCCCTGTCCTCCACTTTCTATCTGATCACAGCGATCTGAACCCCTCTTTCATTTCCACTGTATACAGGGGACCCCATCCCTGCTCTCCCCGCCACGGCAGGCCCTGACTTCCAGCTGCTGTGAGGAATTTGGATGTGGCTACCCTGCTTTCACACTAGTCTCAACAGGCCCCAGATGAACTTTGCTTAGTGTTCTCCCCCTCACAAACTGAATCCCTTGTCCCATATCCTGTATCTGTCAATGGTATGCCTTTATCCCCCCTTATTTATACACGGGGAGCTCACAGCCTTGCGTCTGGGATGCCATCCAGTCGGCTCCTTTCTTCTCTATTTCCCAATCCAGGGGTTCCCGAACTCTACAGAACATCAGAATCACCCACAGGGCTTGTTAAAGACTGATCATGAGGGCCCACCCCCAGAGACTTGATTCAGTAGGTCTAGGGATGGGCCCTCAAATTTGCATTGCTGACAGGTTCCCCGGTGAGGCTGGACTTCTGGGAGACAGACTGCTTCCACAGACGAATTCCAGAGATTCCACGTACTTCCTGAACTGTGGAGAACCGGCAGTGGAGAACCAGTATGTGGAGAACCACATACCCTACTCAGGCACTAGCATCTCATCTTAAGTCACTGTTTGTGACTGCGAAATGGAAAGTCCTGTTCATTTCCTTCCAAGGACTCAAATCTCCCTCATTCTACAGGAATTCACTCCAGACCAGCAGCCGCCAGAAGACTTTTCCCTTCTTCAGCCTTCATGGAGTTCTTTCTTGTGGTACTTGGTGGGCAATGAAAGTTGACGATTAGAATTTGTCAGGTAGTCCTTTCTTTCCCACTAGCCTGTGCAAAGTGAGTTATTTGTTCTTACTGCACTTTGCTCCCTTCTTTCGTTGTGACTTCTAGCATATCCAGTTTTTACCTTGCATGCCCTTCCATACACACGCAGGAATGCAACACACACACATACACACATACACACACACACACACTAGCAAGCTCTGGTTTGGGGCTCGGCCTGAAGCTCATAGAGCCCAGGCAAATGTTTCCCAGAGAGCAATCGGGCTAACCTATGTAGGTGAAGTTAAAAGAAGCCTAGTGAGGAGCGTCTGACCAGCTCCGTTGGAAAAGCATGTGACTCTTCATCTCCGGGTTGTGAGTTGAAACCCCAAGCTGGGTGCAGAGATTACCATTAAAATAAATAAATAAATAAAAAAAAAAAAAAAAAAAAAAGCCTAGTGAGACTTTGCCCTCTCTTTCAAGGACCCGCTGATTGCAGAGGCCCGTTCTTGTACTGACTTGGCCCAGCAGCCCCGGGAAAAGGTGTGGGGAGGCTGGCGGGCTGACGATGTCCAGGAGGGCCAAGGCAGGGAGACATTTGGGCTCCCCTATCGCTGAACATATGTCTGCTTTTCCAAGTCTTTTCGAAGAAGGTCCGGAGAAGAGATCGTGTTGCGTCCTTGGAAACGGAATCAAGAAATCGCTTGCCAAGGACCCGCGTTCCGGGTTCTTCCAGGCGCGGCCCCCTCCCCGCGGGCCTCCCAGGGCCCGGCCTCCGGCGTGGCCTTCCTAGGGGCTCTCGGGGACCCGCACTGCCGCGTGCCGCCGGCAGGTGTCTCTCTCCTGGCTCTGCAGCCCACGGTGAACTCGCCAAATGGAGGCCCCGGGAGGCGGGGGCAGCGCGGAGCCCGTGCACCGCCGCCCCGCCCTCTGCTCCCGCCGCATTTCTCCTGATCCTCACCTTTGAGACACCAGGTGGCCGCGCGGGAGCGGGCGGGAGCCGGCGGGAGCCAGAGCAGTTACCTAGCCGCGGGTGGGGGCGGGGGCCAGAAGCGACGAGGCTTCCCGGCCTCCGAACCTGCCAGCTCTCCCTTCTGGGACTCTTATGGTCTGATGAGCAAGGCGCGGGTGGGGCGGTGGGGTGTGAAACCGATCACCTCTGAAAGGCCATCCTGGGAAGTTTTGTCCCATGTTTGCGCTCACCTTCCCAGAAAGCAGAAGGAAAAAGGGCCTGCTGTCCTGACATCTTTTCCCTTTAGGGAAATTCGGTTTCCTAATATGTCGTGTTTTGAAAGAGGCCCATTTATTGGGTAATGTCAGCGCCGGTAGTCAGTAGGTGCAAGTGGGGGCATAAACGATTGCTTTCTTTCTTTCTTTTAATTTTTGTATTTTTACTTATTTAACAAATGTTTACTGATCATTGATCGGGTGCTGGGCACCGTATGGGAGATCCCGTGGTGAGCAAGGACACAGACCCTGCCCTCACTACCCAGCCCATCAAAGAAATGAGTTTCCAGGGGACAAAAGGTATGAGGTGTCTCTTACTGGAGATTCCAAAACAATGTGGAGGAAGAAAACCGCGCTGACATACCAAAATACGCCATCTGTGCCACTGGTTAGAAGGAGGTTAATGTGGGCATGCATTCCTTTGGACCTTTCCACTTCATTTAATTGTAACAAAAAAACCTGAGGGCTGGGTTTGGTGCTGGGGCTGCGCTAAGTGCTGGGGATACGATGTCCCAAGCGGCATCCCTGTCCTTAAGGAACTGCTCAGCCCTGCCTGCGTGCATTAGGCCAGTAAAGGATAAAGAACAATTGCAGTGAATTTCCGACCCTGGCTAGCGGTCTTGATTCCACTGCTTTACTCTGTCAGGCACCAGAGGCTCTAGGAGAGGCCCAGCCAGCAGCACTAGGTAGGACCCAAAAGCCAGCCTAGACAACCTAGAGTCCCATAAGAAGACCACGACCAAGTGCTGATGCCCAGGGGAAAACATCCAGTATTCCCCTCCCCAGGACAGAGGAATGGAAGCATCCCCATTTCTCATCTTGAGTCTGCTCTGGCTTCACTAACCCCATTTCTGGACAAATTCATTTCCTGGGAAGTTGCTAAGAGCCAGTGTCACACATCCATATCCTTCCCTTCCCTTCTCACAAAACTATGTTCTAGAATCTGACCGACATTGGCAGAAAAAGAAGTTTGACCCCTGTGTCTGCCTTTATATAGCTCAGTAGTTGTTGTTTTCAGGTGCTGAAATTATGTTTGGGCTTTTTTGGCTTGCTTTTTTTTTTTTTTTTTAAAGATTTTATTTATGTATTTGACAGAGATCACAAGTAGGCAGAGAGGCAGGCAGAGAGAGAGAGAGGAGGAAGCAGGCTCCCTGCTGAGCAGAGAGCCCGATGTGGGGCTCGATCCCAGGACCCTGGGATCATGACCTGAGCTGAAGGCAGAGGCTTTAACCCACTGAGCCACCCAGGTGCC
>PISX010012218.1:0-61624 GCA_004024625.1 Mellivora capensis | reverse complement strand
AGAAACAAGATGGGATTGGGAGGGAGACAAACCATAAGTGACTCTTAATCTCACAAAACAAACTGAGGGTTGCTGGGGGGAGGGGGTCAGGAAAGGGGGGTGGGGTAATGGACATTGGGGAGGGTATGTGCTATGGTTAGTGCTGTGAAGTGTGTAAACCTGGCGATTCACAGACATGTACCCCTGGGGATAAAAATTTAAAAAAAATAGATAAACTGAATGTCTTCTCTGATGAATCCAATAACAGTTTTGGAATACTGGAAAAAAACCTTGCCCCACTTTTTTTGCACTGTTCTAACCTAACAACTAGAGACAGGGCATTATTTTTAAGGCTTTATTTAATTTTTTAAAGATTTTATTTATTTATTTGACAGACAGAGATCACAAGTACCAGAGAGGCAGGCAGAGAGAGAGGAGGAAGCAGGCTCCCTGCTGAGCAAACAGCCCGATGCGGGGCTCGATCCCAGGACCCTGAGATCATGACTTGAGCTGAAGGCAGAGGCTTTAACCCACTGAGCCACCCAGGCGCCCCTAAGATTTTATTTTTATGTAATCTCTATACCCAAGATGCAGCTCAAACTTACAACCCTGAGATCAAGAGTTGTAGGCTCTTGCCACTGAGCTGACCAGGCATTCCTAGACATGACGCATTTTAAAGTGTAATTTGCATTATTAATTTTTCTCCATCACACTTTTATTATCATTATTACTTTTATTATTATTTAAAGATTTTATTTATTTATTTGAGAGAGAGAGAGAGAACGCAAACGGGGAGCAGGAGGCAGAGGGAGAAGCAGGTTTCCTTACTGAGCAAGGAGCCTGATGTGGGACTCGATCCCAGGATCCTGGGATCATGACTTGAGCCGAAGGCAGACACTTAACCAACTGAGCCACCCAGGTGCGCCCCACTGTTTATAAAAAATTTTATTTATTTGTTTTTGAAAGAGAGAGAACATGAGTGGGGGTAGGGTGGAGCGTGGTGGGGGCAGGGAGGGGAGTGGTAGGGGGGAGAGGGAGGGGGGAATAATCTCAAGCAGACTCCACACTGAGCACGGAGCCAAAGCAGGATTTGATCCCACCACCCTGAGATCATGACCCGAACTGAAACCAAGACTCATGTTCAACTAACTGACCAACCAGGTGCCCCTCTCCATCACTTTTTATTTTTCTTTATTTTCTTTTTATTATTTTTAAAAGATTTTATTTACTTGTTTACCAGAGAGAGAGAGAGAGAGAGCATGAGCAGAGGGAGAAGCAGGCTCCCCACTGAGCAAGGAGCCTGATGTGGGACTTGATCCTGGGATCCTGGGCTCATGACCTGACCTGAAGGCAGATGCTTAACCAACTGAACCACCTGGGCGTCCCTCTCCATCACTCTTTAAAGCCTAAACCAGGGGTTGACATGCTTGTGGCCCTCCACCTGTTTATGTAAATAAAGTTTTATTGACACACGGCCATGCCCATTGGGTTATGTGGTTTATGGCTGCTTTTTCACTACTACAGGGTTGGGCAGATACAACAGAGACTGGAAGGGTCCACAAAACAGAACATGTACTACCTGATCCTTTACCATAAAAGGTTTCTGACCCTCGATCTAGAGAACCAATAACATCATGCATTCAGCCCTCATTTGTGACATTTACCAATTCCCACGATGTAAATACTCCCGCCATGGCCCACTTCGGGCTGCCAGTATGATGTCAATGAAGTCAAGTTGAAAAGGTACACAGTAAGGGGTACCTGGGTGCCTCAGTCGTTAAGCGTCTGCCTTCAGCTCAGGTCATGGTCCTGGGGTCCTGGGATTGAGCCCCGCGTCGAGCCCCGAGTCGGGCTCCCTGCTTGGCGGGAAGCCTGCCTCTCCCTCTTCCCCTCCCCCTGCTTGTGTTCCCTCTCTCACTATTTTCTCTCTTCCAAATGAATAAATAAAATCTTAAAAAAAAAAAAGATTAACTCTTTCAAAGGGAACAATTCAGTTGCATTTAAAACAGTCACAATGTTCTGTGACCGTCAGCTCTCTCTGGTTCCAAAACACTGTCATCACCCCAAAAGGAAACCCAGTATCCACTAAAAACTGCTCTGTATCCCCCTCCCCACCCAGCTCCCACCATCTACTTCCTGTCCCCACGTATGTGACTTCTCTAGGGACCTCACATACATGGAATCCTGTATCATGTAACTTTTTGTGATTACCTTCCTTTTGTCAGCATAATGCCCTTGAACTGCCTTTAAGTTCATGTATGTACTCAGTTCATTCCTTTCCATTGCTGAGTAGTATTCCCCTGTGTGCAGTTAATCCATAATTTTTTTTTTTACTCATTCAATTCAGAATTTGTTTATCAGTTCACCCATTGAAGAGCACTTGGGTTGTTTCCAGTTTTTGATCTATTACCCATCACGCTTTTTTGAAGATTCATGTTCAGATCTGGGGTGAGCCTAAGAGTTCATTTCTCTTGGGTAAACAACCCAGGAGTGGGATTGCTAGGTCATAGAGGAAGTGTTTATTTACCTTTCTAAGAAACCACTAAACCATTTTTCCAGAGAAGCTGTACCATTTTCGAATTCCCACCAGCAAAGTGTGAGTCCCCGTTGCTCTGTATCCTTGTCAACACTTGGTATTGTCAACCTTTTTACTTTAGCCATTCTAATGGTGTGCACTAGTAGCAGTACCTTACCAGGGTTTTGGTCATAAAGACATATTCTGTAATTCTATATTTTTAAGACTTGTATTTTTTTAAGTAAGCTTCCATGCCCAATGCGAGACTCAAACTCATGACCCTGAGATCGAGAGTTGCCTGTTCTACCGAGTGAGCCAGTGGGCACCCCATATTGCCAAGGCATTTTTTTTTAATGTTGCTTAATTTGTGAGTTTTCTGATGCTTAGTGTCTCTTTGTGAGACAATTCTAGAACATATTTTTTCCATTAATTTGTATTTGTGTGGTTTCCAGATTCCTGCCATTGAGAACATTTGTGGCTATGGCTCCTGGTTATACAAGCCAGGAGTTTCCTAGGTTAGACGCCAAAGGGTAGAATTGCTGGGTTGTATGTGTTCTAGATGGTACTAAACTGCTTTCCAAAAGGGTCCTGTCCACATTGTTTTTGTTAATCTGTTGTACAGGTGAGAAAGATAACGTTCAGGGTGCATTTCGAGATAGAAGAGTGTACACATGCATTATTAATATGGGATTGTGCATAAATACGAGATAAATGTCACTCAGATTGAATCTATCAACAAAGCTGTTAGAAATTTATTTCCTGGGCTGGGGGCAGATTCAGGAGACACCCAAGTTTCTGGGACCAGGGAACAGAAGTTCGAAGAGAGCTATGATGAGAATCAATGATAACTACAGAGATAGGTAGCAGGGAGAGGCTTCAGAGCAGAATGTGCTCGCTAGCAGAGATAGGGAAGAGGGTAGAGGGCATGAATCCACACTGTTATCTCAACAATAAATTGTTCTCTATCAAGTGCTGAGAGCCACGTGACTAGCAGGAAACTTGTCCCTCTCCAGACAGCAACAGCCATTACATTCATTCAACCAGCATATATGTAGGAAGCTTTAGTTATCTCCAAGGAGCAGGGCTGGGGGAGTAAGACACGGACCCAAGAACCTCTTTGTCCTCAGAACGTTCATCACTAGTGGGGAGGAAATAATGCAAGAGCGCTATGGTGGGTTGGAAGACAAGAGCTAAAAGCCGGAAACAGGCAGGGTATATCAGAAATTCCAGAAGGAGGGGGCTAGAGACCACTGGCAGAATCCATAATTTATGTTTACAGAGTTTATGGAAAAGGGGGTTTGGGGGCTGAGCCCTCAAGTCTGAACTAGTGGAAACCAACAATTCTGAACATTAGAAAAGATGTGATCGCTTCATCCTCCTCAATGAAGAAGAAAGGGCGATCCCCAGAGGACACAGCATGAAGTATCCCGGAGCGAGGAAACAGAGCCCATCACGGTTAGATGCAACCACGTGGATGGATGGCAAAGCATCGTGCAGGACCAAAGAAGTCAGATGCAAAAGAGTACATACTGTCCACTTCCATAAAGTTCTAGAACACAGAGAACTAATCTATGGGGATAGAAATCAGATTCTAGGCTGTCTATAGGGTAGTGGTGTGCAGCGCCTTGTCCTGTCTCACTGGAGCCAACTGCTACCATTCTTTCCAAATCAGACTGTCTCTCTCTCTCTCTCCACCTCCCTCCCTCTCTCTCTTTCATCTCTCTGCCAATCCATCTGTCATTTCAAAACCCATTGTTAGGGGCGCCTGGGTGGCTCAGTGGGTTGAAGCCTCTGCCTTGGGTTCAGGTCATGATCCCGGGGTCCTGGGATCGAGCCTCACATCGGGCTCTCTGCTAAGCGGGGAGCCTGCCCCCACCCACCCACCCCTCCCTGCCTCTCTGCCTACTTGTGATCTCTGTCTGTCAAATAAACAAATAAAATCTTCAAAAAAAAAAAAAAAAGCATTGTTAAACATTTACTAGCACACCACCGCTGATAGGAGTGAGGGTAATTTACTGAAAAGGGTACGGAGGACACTTTCTGGGGTGATGGAAGGGCACACTGCATCTTGTTTGGTACATGGATATGCTTACATGGGCATATACAATTGTCAAAGCTCAAGGAATGGAATAGTCAAGAACTGTGGGCTTATTATATGGAAGTTACAGCTCCATAAAAAGACTATATGTACGTGGAGCCTAAAATAAAATGCAATGATGGAGAGATCGCTTTGCGGATCAGAGGGAAGGTAGAAAAACCCCCAGAGCTGGGGAAGGTCGTGGCATTATTTGAAGGCAGATAAGCCTTCTCCCTAACTTTCCGTGAGAGAGTGGGAGGAAAAACCAAAAAGGCTCATCTTTTAGAGATGGAGAAGCAGGCATGCATACCAGTTTAATCAGGGAGAACCATAGCTACACGGCACTTTGGATCATTGTTACATTTTGCAATTACGTATACATTATCACGTATCTACTTTTTAAGCATTGTATTTCTGGTGCCCAGCACAGTATCTGTCACATAAAGAGCTAGGCAACCCAACCTTCAAAAGAATGACTGAAAGGCAGCTGGACAGGAAGGGGACAGGACTGAGCCAGGGTGACCAAGGGACCTGGGCTGGCCCCTGGCAGAGGGCGTCAATAAACCCTTTCCCTCTTTGTTTCTTTGTGTGTGGTTCCCAAAGGGGCTCCCCACCATGCTATATACGCTGGTGCTCGGGGATGGGACAAAAAGAAGCAGAGTGTGGTTGGTGAGATTTTTGCGAAGTCAATTTTTTTCCCATCTCCATGACTGTTCTTTATTCTATGCCATATGTTTCCTCCTTTTATTTTTTTTAATTGATGTTAAAGTGTCCTTTCTCGTAAGATGGTGTAGCTGGCGTGAAAACCGGTATGATGATTCTTCAAAAAAATTAGACATAGAATTAGCATACAACCCAGCGACTCCACTTCTGAGTGGAGAGATACCCAAAAGAATTAAAAGCCGGTTTCAAACAGATATTTTGCACCGTGTTCATAGCAACAATGAGTAACGTCCAGAAGATAGAGAAACTCAAACACCCACCAATGGATGACAGGCTAAACAAAATGGGGCCCATGCACACAAGGAAATATGACTCAGCCTTAAAAGGAAGGAAATTTTGACACCCGCTAAAATGTGGAGGAAGCTTGAAGACTCGATGCTTGGGGAAATCAGGCAGACCCAAAAGAACTAATACTGTTAAAAACAACAACAACAACAACGGGCACCTGGGTGGCTCAGTGGGTTAAGCCTCTGCCTTCGGCTCAGGTCATGATCTCAGGGTCCTGGGACCAGCCCCGCATCAGGCTCTCTGCTCCGCGGGGAGGCTGCTTCCCCCTCTCTCTCTGCCTGCCTCTCCGCCTACTGTGATTAATAAAAATGAGCAGCATCCCATCTCTGGAACTCTGAGAAGCTGTACAGATGGAAAGGTTTTTTTGTTTTTTGTTTTTTGTTTTTAGATTTTTTTATTTATTTATTTGACAGACAGAGATCACAAGTAGGCGGAGAGGCAGGCAGGGAAGGAGAGAGGAGGAAGCAGGCTCCCTGCTGAGCAGGGATGGAAAGGTTTTCACAGGCAGAAGCAAGCAGCATAAAGAAGTTTGTAGCAAAGAGTGGATTGTTTCAGGCAAGGCAGGGGTCTGTCGGGCAGATGGCCTCGCTAGATTGGACCAAGGAATTCCAGATTGGCTAAAGGTCCCATTCTTGGGAAAGCTCAAAACTGCAGTTAGGTTCGGTCTCAAGACTTGCTTTGCCGACCTGGGGCTTAACATGAGTCAATCCATTTGGGGCCTGTTCTTGTTTAACAACATGACTCCAGTTATCTGAGGTCCCCAGAGGAGTCCCGTCCACCCAGGCAGAGAGGAGCCCCGGTGGGAGCCCGGGCTGGGGCAGCGGAGGGGGAGTCCGTGCTTGGCGGGGACGGAGCCTCCGTTTGGGGAGATGGAAGTTCCGGAGACGGAGGGTGGGGTGGCCGCAGGACGAGTGAGCGTGCTTCACGCCACCGAGCTGTGCACTTAGAACATTCTGGTAAGTTTTATGCCGTATATATTTAGGACGACTTAAAAATAAAGTTTGGAAATGAGCTTTCTTTCCGGGGACTGTGTGTCCATAAACGACAAAAAGACTGCAATGGACTCTGAGTGGCCTCCCATACTTTGGGGGGATTTTAGTGGCTCATGCAGCCCCAGTCGGGCACCCACAGGGCTCACGGGGGTCTGGCCTCGGATCCGCGTACCTGCCCACTCGCAGCGGCTCCCGCGGCGCCTCCCGCTGGCTCCGCCTCCTTGGCGCCTCCGGCCAGAGCTTCAGGCGCATGCGCAAACCAGCTGAAGGAAGCGAGCAAGTGTGCACGCTCCTGGCGGCGTCACGGTAGGTCTCCGCCCCTTTCCCCCGCCCCACCACAGGAAGGCGGCCTCCGGCTGGTGCGCATGCGCCGCAGTGAGGGGCGGGGCCTCACGGCTGCCGGCGCTGGCTCTCGCGAGAGGCCGGCGCGCAATTTCGTCGCTCCCCCTCCGTGCCCTCGGCTTCCCGGGCTCGGGCTGCAGCGTCAGCTTCGGAAGGGACCCCTCGGCGGCGGCGGCGGCGGCTTCTCGGCCTCAGCCCCGGTGCCCGTCGGCGCCCCTCGGCCCGGGTCCGCAGCGACGCCCTCACTCGCCGCCCCGGCGCCCGCCTAGGCCGCGGCCGCAGCCCCGGACTCGCGGCGGCGCCGCCCGCTCCCGGCCCGCCCCCTATGGGCCCCGGTTAGAGGTGCCGCCGCCGCCGGCCCGCGGAGCCCCGATGCTGGCCCGGAGGAAGCCGGTGCTGCCGGCGCTCACTATCAACCCCGCCATCGCCGAGGGCCCGTCCCCCACCAGCGAGGGCGCCTCCGAGTGAGTGGGCCGGACTTGGCGGGGGTGAGGAAGGGGCGGGGGTCCCTGACTGGTGAGGTCGGTAGGAGGGGGGACCTGAGAGGAAAAGGTGGGTCGGGCGTTCCCTGAGTGCAGAGGATGGGGTGCGGGCCCTGAGTAGTGAGGTCGGGGCAGCGGGTCCCTCAGCGAAGAGGATGGGGTGCCGCGCTCTCGGTAGTGAGGTGGAGGGGAGGGGGGTCCTGGTTAGTAAGGCTGGGGCAGGGGTCCCTGAGTGGAGAGGATGGGGTGCGCGGCCCTGAGGATTGAGTCAGGAGAGGGGGTCCCTGTCGTGTGTTCTGGGGAGAGAGGGTCTCTGGGAGAAGAGGATGGGGTGGGAGGTCTGGCCGAGGGGCGTGGAGTTGAGGGAGGGCTCCTGCCCGGAGAGGATGGGGGGAGGAGTCTGAGTGGAGAATGAAGACAGGGGGAGGTCCCTGAGGAAGAAGATGGGGTATGCGGCCCGAGAAGTGAAATTGGGGGGAGCTTGCATTCCAAAGAGTGGGGGGAAGGGTCCCTGGAGGGGAAGGGCGGTAGAGGGCTAAGGTGAGCCTGGACCCCCTGAGGGGGGAAGACTAGTTGAGGGTCTCTAAGGGCCCAGGGCCAGACGAGGCCCCTACCTCGCTGCAGGAGGTCAGCTGCAGGATCCTGGTAGGGAGGAGGACAAGAGCCTCTAAGGGCTGGAGCCGCAGGCACAGAAGCAGAGAGGAGGACTTTGGGGGAAGGGACAGAAAGGAGCATCTGGGACAGTGGGGTCTCGAGACAGGGAATCCTACTGCGGGAGGGGCACACACTTGCGAGGTCAAGGGAGGGTGATCCCTTGGCCATAGATGTCCCTGGGATCTCCCCACTCCTGTCCCCCACAGTAAAGAGGAGCAGGACGATTGCAGAGGCCCCTGGCTAGGGTCTGTTTGCTGTGGGTGTGGTGTGACCTCCTGAGAACCAGGTGCGACGGGGGAGCAGCGTGTGCGGCCCCACTCAGGGGACCCGGCCCCTGTGCCCCGGGCGAGAGGGTCTGATGCCTGTGTGTGCGACTTGACCTCTTTCTGTGTCTCTGAGCAGGCAGCTTGACATGGGGACGGGGTCCTTATTTTCAAAAGCCCGCTGCTTCTTATTCTCGCACCAGAGCGCCTTCTCCGTTCTCTCTCCTCTTTCTTTTACTCGCTTCCGATTTCCACCCCTTCCAGAACTCCCCCCTGCAGAGGAAGCCAGCCATTGGAATCCCAGGGTTTCTTTATAACCGCAGCTCGGTTGCTATTACACGTAAAGTGGATGGATCAGCTGACTACTAGGACGCATGTTCAGATCGCAGGGCCCTGCGAAGACGGCTTTGCAGAGTCTGGCCTCAAAAGCCACCTCTTCAGCCCTTTAGGAAAGAAGCTTGTCATGTACATTCATTCCTTTGCCTTCCCTCCTGCGTCCCTTCTTCGTCCAGGTCTCTGTTACCCAGGCTTTCAGGGAGCACCTAGTAGGCCCTCGGTCCCGGCTCAGCACGGTGCCGTGATGAGCAGGGCTTGGCAGTGAGGCCAGACACGGGTTTGGTTCCAGGCATTGCCACTTCCTTGCATTGCGACCTGCAGGCAGGTTACTTAACCTCTCTGAGCCTGTTCCCTCCTACGTGGGCTGGGACTACAAGATACCCCCCTCCCAGGAAAATCTTGAGAGTGAAGCAAGGTGGTGTTTGTAAGCCCTGGTATGTGTTCAGGAAGTGGCACCTAGCCCCCTGCCTTCTAGCAGCTTCTCACTGTAGCAGCTCCGATGACTTCCCTCCTCTCGTTCCCAGCCTGTGCCCCTTTGCTCAGCCTCCAAGTTGTAGCCTAGTTACGGTCAAATCAGGTTTGGAAGTTTCCTGAGAGAGCCCCAGTCCCCCCCTCCATTCCCTGTTTGAATCCCCCCGCCAGGTCTCCCCCAGGTTGGGGGTCAGCCTCTTAAAAGCCCTCAGAAATCGGTGGCCAGGTATCACCCAGGGACCTTTAGAGACTCTCTGAGCTGCCCACCTTCTCTGGTCCAGTCAGCCCCTGGCCACGGCCAGGATTTGACATGTGCCAGGTCCGAATTCAGGGGAGCTGAATGTGTAATATGCCTTCCAGATTCCAGAGGCTTTATATGAAGAAAAAGGAAAATAAGTTTTCATTAATTTGCTTATACTGATTTCATGTTGAAATTTGTATTTTTTTAAAATATTTTATTTATTTATTTGACAGAGACCATAAGTAGGCAGAGAGGCAGGCAGAGAGAGAGGGAGAAGAAGCAGGCTCCCTGCTGAGCAGAGAGCCCGATGCAGGACTCGATCCCAGGATCCTGAGACCATGACCTGAGTCGAAGGCAGAGGCTTTAACCCGCTGAGCCACTCAGGCACCCCGTGAAATTTGTATTTTTGATGGGTTAAATTGAATATGTTAAAACTAATTTCACCTGATAGATTTTTTTTAAAAGATTTTATTTATTTATTTGATAGAGATCACAAGTAGGCAGAAAGGCAGGGGGAGAGAGGAGGAAGCAGGCTGTCCGATGAGCAGAGAGCCCCATGCAAGGCTCAATCCCAGGACCCTGAGATCATGACCTGAGCCAAAGGCAGAGGCTTTAACCCACTGAGCCACCCAGGCGCCCCACCTGATAGATATTTCTTAACCTAGCCAGAAAAATTTTAATTGTACACGTGTTTAAAAAATAAAATAAAATTTGCCCACGTGACTTTTATTCTATTTCTTTGGGACAGCACTGGGTTAGTTCTTTGGTGCATTGAGCTAATGTCTGCCCACCTGTTGCAGGGAGCTGCTGTTGACTCCAGGATTTGGGTCAAAGTCAAGGCATTCGTGAGAATAGCTTTTGGCCAAAATTCCTTGGGAAATTCCTCATATCACCCAATAAAGGGGTGTATATGATGGGGTGTTGGTTTTTTTCTTTTCTTTTTTTTAAAGATTTAATTTATTTGAGAGAGCGCAGGGGAGGGAGAGGACCCCAAGCAGACGCCACACTGAGCATGGAGCCTGATGTGGGGCTCGATCCCACCACCCGAGATCATGACCTGAGCCTAAATCAAGAACCAGACACATAACTGACTGCATCACCCAGGAGCCCCTGGTTGTTTTTTAATGACCGGCTGCAGGAACGTTTGTGCACATAAATGCTTCATGTTTAGAGTAACGTCCTAAGAGCCTGCTGGCTGGGCAGCCGCGCCTGGAAATGTCTGGCTGCTTGCTATCTGCCCCTCTTCGTTTCCCCTCAAGTGCCCTTATTCGTGTTCTTTAAAGGCAGGCATCTTGCAACTTCTGTCTTCTGCCCAGGGGTTCTTGTTCTTGGCCCTGACCCTGCTCAGAGAGTTTCCTCCTCTGTATCAGCCTGAGCCTTCCCTTGCCTGGCCCCGTGGCTCGCCCCCCGCCCATCCCCTCCCTGTTCCTGCGTCTCCTTCCCACATGGTCTAGCGTCCTCCTGTCAGGAACGGGAGCTCCTGGGGCTGAGACTAGCACCCGTGAACCAGAGCCGGTCCTGAGGGAGGGGCTGGTGTCTGATCCATTCCGGTGTCCTTGGCAGCCACGCACCTGGGGCCTGGCACTCGGCGGCCCAGTCATCTTTCCGAAGCCTGCACTCTCTTCACTGGCCCTTGCCCTTTGGATCTTTGCAGAGCAAACTTGGTGGACCTCCAGAAGAAGCTAGCAGAGCTAGAACTGGATGAGCAGCAGAAGAAGCGACTGGAAGCCTTCCTCACCCAGAAGGCCAAGGTCGGGGAGCTCAAGGACGATGACTTCGAACGGATCTCGGAGCTGGGAGCTGGGAACGGCGGGGTGGTCACCAAGGTTCAGCACAGACCGTCCGGACTCATCATGGCGAGAAAGGTGAGGGGCGGTCAGTGAGGGCGGGCGCTCCATCCCTGTGCCCTGCGGCAGTGTGTGGTGGGGCAGTCCCTGCCCACCCCCACCGAAATAAGAGGTAGGTTTGAAAGGTGCAGGTCTCTGCTTTCTTTTCTTTTCCGATTTTTATTTATTTATTTATTTATTATTTTTTTAAGATTTTATTTATTTATTTGACAGATCACAAGTAGGCAGAGAGGCAGGCAGAGAAAGTGGAGGAAGCAGGCTTCCCGCCGAGCAGAGAGCCCGAGGTGGGGCTCCATCCCAGGACCCTGGGATCATGACCTGAGCTGAAGGCAGAGGCTTTAACCCACTGAGCCACCCAGGCACCCCAGGCCTCTGCTTTCTGATTGGCCCCTGGGCTTGGCACGCTCAGCCCTCCCCCGTCCTCAGGGAGAGCCTCTGGTTAGGACGCGGCAGTGCCCCTCTGCCTTGAGCATCTCTTCCCTTCCAGCCCTGACTTCTGCCTTCCAGAACTTAAACTCCTGTTCTCAGAAACGTCCGGATTGTTCCAGACTGGCACCCTCACCCGGGTTCCCAGCTGAGCAGTCTAGAGTCCTCCCTGCAAGATGGATGGGTGGAGAAGAGGAGGATGTGACCCTTTTGGGATAGTGGCTCACATAACCAGGGGACTTTGTGTGGCAAATTATTCTGCTCCTACAGGCATGTTCTCTCAGGCAGGGAAAATCACCTCTTTCTGGAATCCCCTCCCCCATAGGTCCTACTTTGCGTGCTCAGAAACCCAGGCACCCCATGCCTGTGTGGTGCCCGCTGTCCTGCCTTTCCCAGGAGCGCTGAGCTGGCTGGCTGTCCCCTGGCCTGTTTCTCCTGCCCCTGGACCACCCCCGCCCTCCAAGACCTGGCTCTACCCCCCCACACAGGCAGCCTTTGCTGAACTGGAGACCCCAGAAATCTCGGGTCTGCTGTCACCCGGTGAGCAGGGATAGAAAGGCAGATGTGAGATTCCACGGGTGGTGGCGAGGAGGGGCCTGTGAACAGCGTGCTGGCCCAGGTCGGCATTGGGGACCTCGGAGAGCCCCCGGGCCAGCTGAGCGGTCGCCGGGGAGCACCAGCGGGCTTTGTAAGCCTGACTCTGGGAGCTGCTTGGCAGCTCTGTGAAGGCCTTTGGAGCCAGATTTGGGGGTGTAAACCCCAGGGCCCCAGATCAGTTCTGCCAGACAGTCACAGTGCTGGCCTGATGCGGGTTTCCAGGTTTTACACCGTCCTTCAGCCATAGGAGACACTGCCGTTGGGCGGTGGGGTGGAGACTGCGGGGAACGCCGCTGGCGTGACAGCTTGCCTGAGCCTCCATAAGTCTCTCAAAGTAAAAAGCTACGGGCAGTAGGTCTGAGACTGGGGGGAAAAGGGCGTCCAGTTTTGTTCTCCGTAGATGGTAAACCCCACCGTGGTGGGTTCCTGAGCAGCTGCACGCCCGGCACGGTGCCACGAGCACTTGGCAAACACGTTGAACAAGAAGGCCGGCCCCCCAGCCATAGTGCAGCTCCGGGCTGTGACTCTGTGATGGCCCAGGAGCTCATGGCCAGTCCCCGGGAGTCAGGGGCTCCTCTCGGCCCGTCTGGAATGCCAGTTCAGCCTCGGCCCGGGTTGTCTTTGTTCAGCTGTGGGCGCTGATGGGAATTGATGCGGCAGAGTGGTCTTGGGGAAACCAGCCTGGGTCCTTCCCCCACCCCTCCCCAACTACCCCGGGTGGGTTCTGAACTCCCAGGTGCCGCATATGGATTCCGGGCTTTTTGAGGACATAAGGTCACCAGATCTCCAAAGACAGCCTGGGGTGGGGCTTCTCCCCGGGCACCACCCTTTGTTGCCAGCATCCCTGTGGCCCCTTCGATCGGCAGAAGATTTTCCTAACCAGTATGACCTGCCGGGAGAGAGCAGGGAGACCAGTTATGTAAGCCCCGAGTGAACTGGTCTTGAGGTTTACAATCACAGGTGATAGAAAGTGTGTTCTTGACTCACGCATTGCGTTCTGATTCCTGCATCTTTCTGCGAGCCGGGGGCGGGGGGGGCGAGACTCTGCATTGCTGGGGCCCCCGGAGCCGTAGGACGAATTAGGGTGTGTGTTGGGGTGTGCTCTCCTGGGCTCCCCAGAAGTCGGGCAGAGGAACCTGTTTGGGCATCGCGTTTGTGTGGGCCCCGAGCGCTTGCTTGCCTGATGGGGGTCTGTGGCCCCTGCAAGGCCGCGTCGCGGTCCTGGCTGCCATCCTTCGAGTGGCTGCTGCGCGGCAGAGCTGGTATCCTGTTCTGGTCTCAGGGGAGCAAAAGCTCCATTTTACACACAAGGAAACGGGCCGAGGTGGTGTCTGAGTTGGGTGTGAGCCCTCTCGGGTCTGCCCTTTCCTGTTGGGCCTGACGTGGAGGAAGCTGTCAGCATTTTGCCTCCAGAATGTCTTCCCTTCTCTTTCTTGTGTGCACCCCCATTCCTCAGAAGAAGTCACTGAAACTCCTGGACGGGCTTGGTGTTGGGTTTGAATGGCTGGCACTGTCCCTGTGTCCCCAGCTCCGGGAGTGAGCATGACCCCAGGTGGTGGCGCAGAGAGCGTGGGTTTGGGTGATCCGGGAGCCCGGGCCTGTCGCACACTTGAACACTTGACCGCTCGGCAGCCGCGTGCCTCTGGAAACAGGATCAAGCCTCTCAGAACCTGCAGTGGGGGCGGTTCTTCCGTCCCTGGGATGCTGTGGAAATGTGTGCTCAGAAGCATGCCCCTTCCCGTGCCCGCTCTTTCTCCATATGCTTTCAGTGTGGCTCCTCGGGGACCTGGAAGGCCCACCCTACAGGCCCTGGTGGAAGTGGCCCATGAGCCCCTGTGTCCTCCCTGCATCTTTCCCAGAAGCGTCTTGACTTCCGGTGGCCGTCCTTCACATGCCGGGCCCCAACTCCAGGCTCCTGTGACCTCTGGGTTTCCGTCCAGTGCCACCCACCTTTGTCCACCCCTTCCTCTGGTAGCAAAGCCTGTGGAGTTCTTGCTCCCCAGCTCAGTCACTCGTTTGTGGCTTCTTTGAAGTTCTTGGCTGAGAGCTGTAGTGTCTGTGGCGGGCGGCCCGGTCAGCCATGTCCCCGGAGCCCCCGAGATGTGGCCAGTCCGGCCGGGGTGTGCTGTCGTGCAGAGAACCATGGTGCCAGGTTTCAGGGGCTCAGTATGGGAACATCGCATGAATATTTTTACATGGATTGCATGTTGAAACAGTCTTTTATTTTTTTTGACAGATCACAAGCAGGCAGAGAGGCAGGCAGAGAGAGAGGAAGGGAAGCAGGCTCCCCACTGAGCAGAGAGCCCGATGTGGGGCTCAATCCCTGGACCCTGGGATCACGACCTGAACTGAAGGCAGAGGCTTTAACCCACTGAGCCACCCAGGCGCCCCTGAAACAGTCATTTTTTGATATGCTGGATTGAGTTAAAATACGTGAAAAGAGTCACTTCTGTTTCTTTGCACTCTCGTAATGTGGTAGCTGGAGGGTTTACAACTAAACGCGAGGCCTGGTTGTATTTCTGTGGCTGATGTTGGCCTCTGTCACCCTGTGGGGCTCATCCTTCGGCCTCAACAAGTCTTTCTGGGATTTTGAGAGCAGACCTCCTGCCTTCCGCGTAGACGGCAACACTTCATTTTCAGACCAGCATCTCGAGTGTGCCTGTTGGCATCACGTCACAGGTGTGGTCCCCCCAGAGGAGAGAGCGTCCCCAGGTCTCCTGGGGGAGACGTCCTAGGGGGAGCACAGGGCCTGGAACCCGTGGCCAGAGTTTGCCTTCACAGGTGGAGGCATGAAGCTTTACCGGGGAGTGGCGAGAAGTGCCGGGCACCGTCCCAGAAGGACCTTCCGCTGTTCTCAAGGTGGCCAGGGTCATCAGGGAGCAGGTGTTGCTCCCCACACATACTGTGTGCCTCCCTGAGCTTGGCGCACACCCCTTCTTGCCTTGGTGGCCTCAGTCAGCATCCCCCCCCCCCCCCACTGGCCACCACATCCATCCAGCCAACTCCCACTTGTCCTTCCAGGCGCGTGTCCCCTCCGAGCAAGTCTTTGCCGCTCCCTCTCCCTATCACAGGGCTCCGATGAAATGTGGGACCTGTGGCGATAGGTTCAGACGCCCCTGACGGGCGGGTGGAAATACCGTTCTGTTGTCCTGTTGCAATGGTCGGAGCAGCTGGGATTCTAAGCGGCCGGGACAGGGAACCCCGGCTTTGACGCTTTCCTGTTGGGCGTTGCTGTCGGCTTTGTCAGCCGTGACTGCACCTGTGCAGACAGTCCTTGGGTTTCTTCTCCTGTGAACGTCGGGATGCCGTGGGGGAGCCCCCCTTCTGCTGACGTGAACTCCGGTCGAAGGGGAGCCAGGAGCCTCCTTCAGGTGGTTCCCTGCCTGAGCGTCGTGGGCTCGGGGCCCGTCCCCGGGGCCGCGCGTAGGTCGCCGCGCTCCTGTCCTGGCGGAGCAGCGCGCCTGTGTGTGGGTGTGGGTGCGCGTGTATCTCTTCACCTGGCGGTGGACACGGGTGGCTGCCACACTCTGGCAGTTGTGAGTCCTGCCGTGTGAACACAGCTGAGCGGGATTGTGTGTGGACGTGTGTTTTTTTGTTCTCTAGGTAAGTGCCTTGGAGTGGATTGCACAGTGTCGAAAGCTGCCGTGAGCACACCAAGGGTCGGGGGCCAAAGCCGCCTCCTCCTGGGCCCCCTAGAAGCCTGGTTGTGAGCCCCCTTCGCTTCCCCCCGCAGCTGATCCACCTGGAGATCAAGCCGGCCATCCGGAACCAGATCATCCGCGAGCTGCAGGTGCTGCACGAGTGTAGCTCTCCGTACATCGTGGGCTTCTACGGGGCCTTCTACAGTGACGGTGAGATCAGCATCTGCATGGAGCACATGGTGAGTGTCCCCTGGAGACGTCCCGTGCCGCGCGGCCGTGTGCGCCGAGGTCCCCGGTTCTGTATGCGTGACACGCCCCCCCTGCAGCCTGGCCTCTGCCCGCACACCTAGTGGAAGCCGTTCCCTGCTGGCGTGTAGGCAGCCGCCGTCGCTTTCGCCACGGTCCGTGTTCCGGCCACGGCGAGAGCCTGTCGGGTAGTTCATCGAACGCCGTCAGGGTGGTGGACACAGGTTGTTTCCCACCTCTCGGGAGCAGCAGCGCAAGGAATGTCCTTGGGCCAGAGGAGGGATGAGGTCCCGGAGGTGGAGTTGCTGGGCCCGGGGGCCCCAGAGCAGAGAGCAGCGATCTGTGCGCTCTGTTCAGGGTAAGACCCGGCTTTGCCACCCAGCTCGGGGCTGTGGAACCCGGGAACCGATCTTGTTTCAAACCACCCTGTTGGTTCTGATGAGCCCCCTTGTTAAGAAACGCTGGTCTTAAACCTCAGAAATGGGTGGGATCGGGGGTAACGAAAGCAGAAGTGGTCGGAGCTGAGGGCCCTGGGAGGAAGTGCTGCCGACCCCAGGCCGAGCCTGATTCGTCAGGTACAGGGCTGCCTGTTGCCGTCCAGGCTCCGTCCCTTCGGGGCCCTTGCAAAACCAGGATGCGGTGACCTAGGGCCCGGGGGCTTCAGTTACGCCTTGCAGGCACAGCGCCCTCTTCCCTGATGGTTTTGAAATGGAGGCAGGAAGTTTGAGCAAGCAGCCGCGTGGTGTGACCCTGCCCTGGAGAAGGCACTTCCCACCCTCCCGCTCTGCCCCTACCTGGGCCCAGGCTCCTGGCCCAGCAGGACCAGGTTCTCCCCCCTCCTCCACCCGAGGGGTGGCAGTGCCTTCCCCTGGGGCCGGGGTGGGGGTTGGGGGAGCCAGTCCTCCCGCAGAGTCTGGAGCAGGGAGCAGAAGGTGAGATGTCGTCTCTATGCAGGTTTGGGTGTGAATCGGCTCCTGTTCCCGACGGGTTGATTCCAGCCCCGGCTTGTGAGCAGAGACCCCAAGTGGGGGATGAGCAGCCCAGACTCAGCACAGAAGGGGGAACTCTCCGGGCAGCACCTGCTGGCTTCTGGGGCTGTCACTGGGACAACTCAGGGCACGGACCCTGCAAACCGGGGGTATCCGGGGGGCAGCTTACTGCCTGTTCAGAGGCACCTGTTGGTATTTTCGGGGATCTAGTCACGCCTGAAGCACGTGCTGTCTTGTTCTGTAATAGTGAGAATCACACATCCGCTGGTAGGGGAGAGGTAAGGAACGGTACCGGGCCACTTGGCAGCAGGGAGGGGAGATGGTGCTTATGTGCCGAGGGAGAAAATACGCATAATGGGAGCCCACTTGCGTATAGGGTTTTTGTTTTTGTTTTTGTTTTTGTTTTTTGTCAGAGAGAGAGAGGAGGCAGAGGGAGAGAAGCAGGCTCCCCGCTGAGCAAGGAGCCCGATGTGGGACTCCATCCCAGGACTCTGGGATCATGACCTGAGCCAAAGGCAGCTGCTTAACCCACTGAGCCACCCAGGCGTCCCGCGTATAGTTTTTAAACTCTGTGTTTTCCAGTGCATATGGGAGCGTATGCAAATACACAGACGGATCTGGAAGCCACATTTCAGGGGAGGCGAGTGGAATTTTAGGGAGAGGAGAGTGTCGCTTACCTATAATTGCTTTTGTTTTGAGAGTGGGGGAGAGCGTGAGCAGGGCAAGGGGCAGCGTTTCCTGCAGGCTCCACGCTGAGCACAGAGCCCGACGCGGGGCTTGACCTCACGACCCTGAGATCACGATGGGAGCCGAGACCAGGAGCCGGGCGCTGCACCAACGGAGCCACCTGGCCGCCCCTACGGTTGAGCTTTTTCTAAGACGATACTCGTGCGGCGCTTGTTTAGTATGAGTGCCGTTCCCGGAACACTTAGAACACACACAAAACGAAAGCGCGTGACGCTGCACAGGGTGTGACATTTGGGGTCAGAGGGACCCAGTTGTGCTGTCTCCTGCACCACTTCCTGTCAGCGTGACTTGAGCGACTTACAGTCTTCTCAGCGTGGACCAGGGTCTCATCTGGAAGTGGTCCTGCCCCAGCAGACGCTGGGCTGTGTCTGTGGGCATCTGTGGTCAGCACGGGGATGGGGTGAGGCAGTGGCAGCCAGAGAGGGGACAGGATTGTCCGTTCTCCGAACTGTCAGGGCTGCTGATGAGGTCCCCGCACGGGGTCTGGCCTACCGTGGCCTTTCTGGGGTGCTCTCCCTGGATGTCCTCATCTCTGAACCTGCCACAGCTCCATGGAAAAGTCCAGAGTGAAAGAAGCTGTGTCGCAAAGCAGGGTCCTAGTTTAGAAAGAATTTTTCGGTATGCTTTTACGGTCGGGTGATAGAGGGGAGAGCTGACCCTAGAAGGCCTTCCCGCTGGTCCTGCAGGCGGAGGACCCAGGAAGGCTGGGCCCGTGGGTTTCTCCCGGGCCGGCCTCTCTCTGTGCATAGCCCCGCCCCCTCCGGCAGGAACTAGGCCAGAGTCATGTGTGGGTTGTAGAAGCTTCACAGCCGGCTGGGTTTTCTAAAGCTCCCATCTACTAACTGAGTAAGGCTGGAGTAGAAGTGCTGGAGAGGGCAGGCCCCCGGCCCTCCCCGCCCGGCTCTCCACTCCTCAAAGCCGTGCAGTTGTAGATGGCCTGGAGCAGCACGGGGAGAGGGTGCCCGCTGCGAGGTTCAGCGTGTCCACCTGGCGTCCCAGGGGCCCAGCAGGGACCCTGGCCTGGACTTGGTCTCCAGATTTGCTGTCAGGCAGCCTGTGGATTTAAGGCCAGGCCTGGGGTGGGGAGCTGAGCAGGAGGACCTGTGCAGGGAGCACAGGACTAGACCTATTGGCCAGAGGCAGGAGAGCGACTCCATCCGCCTTTTCCTGCCCTGGTGCCTCCTGGCCTCTGTTTCCCAGCTCTCCGACCCCGGTGCGGTGGGGCTGCCATGGGCTGGCAGGACTTGAACCCAGGCCCCAGAAGCGGGTGGTGGAGCTCTGGCGCCTTCGTGGTTGTTCTGGTCGCCAGCCCGGCTTTCTGCCTCGCCTGCCGTTGCTGTGGCAACCTGGGAAGGCCAGCTGAGTCAGAGGCCTGGGCTCCTGGAAGGCCAGGCCGCCGAGGGAGCGTACTGCCACCCTTGTCCTTCCTTACTGGATGGGCTGTTCTGGAGCCCCAGAGCTGCTAGGGCCTGAAGGAGGCCCCATTCTGGGCCAGCGGGTGGCACTTGGCAGTGGTCTGGCCTCTGTTTCCTGTGGGGGAGGCCAGGCTTCAGCTTGCTGGGAACCGGGGAAATGCTTCGCCTTCCTACCTGCTGCTCCGGTGTCCCTCTCGGGACCATCCTCTGTCCTGCAGGCCCTGCCTGGCCACCCACTCAGCACAGCTGGCTTCTTTTTTTTTTTTTCTGTGCTGACCCTAGGATGGCGGCTCCCTGGACCAGGTGTTGAAAGAAGCCAAGAGAATTCCCGAGGAGATCCTGGGGAAGGTCAGCATTGCGGTAAGTGGCTCCGGCCCCTCTGGCCAGGCAAGCGCTGGGGGGCGTGCACATGCTCTTGGCCCAGTGCTCTGCCCGCGTTTATTCTCCCCACCCCGTTCCACGTGGCCAGAGTCAGAGCAGCCACCGGAAGCCCGGGACTGTAGCCCACACCCATCTCTGCCATCTGCGGGCCTGGCCAGTGGCATCTTGTGGCCTATAAAATGGGAGTGATGCTTCCCTTCCCCATTCAGGTGTCAGGGGTGCCCAGGGCCCGAGTGGCAAGGGCCCCAGCTGCATAGGACCCCACAGTGCCACTGTCCCTTGGTGAAATGGCCGTCCGCCTGTAGGGCCTCCACGCAAACCCAGCTCATAAGCACTCCCCAGACGATCCCTGTCAGGGCAGGGCGGCCCTCCTGCTGGGCCTTGGGCCTGGCCAGTCCCTGCTGAGTGCCAGCCCGGCCAGTGGGCAGTACGTGCGGGCAGGTGAGCCGGGCATCTGCCCGCTGACCTGGGACAGTATGACCGTCCCTGCTGCTCTTCTCATTTGCCCCCACCCCTCAACGTGGGCTCCTCCCTGAGTTCGTGGGCCCTTAGGTCTAGCAGACTAGTGGCCCCTTAGGTCTGCCCACGATGCTGCCCCGCTGACCCCAGCCCGCGGCTCCCCCACAGGTTCTCCGGGGTTTGGCGTATCTCCGGGAAAAGCACCAGATCATGCACCGAGGTGAGCCAGGCAGGGGTGCCTGGGGGCTGGGCGGGGCTGGCAGGCAGGCCAGGCTCCCCCCTCACCTGCCCCGGCCCTGCCCTTAGATGTGAAACCTTCCAACATCCTCGTCAACTCCCGAGGGGAGATTAAGCTGTGCGATTTTGGGGTGAGCGGGCAGCTCATCGACTCCATGGCCAACTCCTTCGTGGGAACTCGGTCCTACATGTCTGTAAGTCCGTCGGGGCGTGAGGAGATCTGAATCCTCCCCGGCCTGTCAGCTGTACTCTATTTTCCAGAAGCTTTTCCAAAGCCTGCGGTTCTCCATAGTACACTTTCCATTTCTGCTTGGTTTCTCTTTTCCGTCCAGATTCTCGCTGTGGCTGTCTGCTCACGCCGGGTTCTCTCTGGAAGTGCCCACCCGGTGCCTCCCACTAACAGGAAGAGCCCCGTCCAGGAGAGCAGTCAGGCAGCCTCTGGGCCAAGAGTCTACCCCCCAGATAGCTTAGGAAACATCTGGGTGACCTCAGGAGTAGGCTCTGAGAAGCTAGTCTTGGGGTTGTCGTGGAAGAGGAAGCACCCCTCTGCCTTTCCTGGGGCGGTCACCCTTTTCCAAAAGGGCCGGAGATCTGGGTGTTGAACGCCATTGTCAGCCCTGGCTGGGAGCATCGTGGTCCTGCAGCCGGGGCAGGGAGGAGAGGGAGTCGCTCTCTTTCCGTTGCTGGGTCTCTGGAGGGCGGCCCAGGCCCGGATGGGGCTGCAGGAGGAGCGCCACGTGTGCTCCCAGGTCCCAGCACCCATCGGGGCGTCTCTCTGCTCTCTCGCCGACAGCCGGAGCGGCTGCAGGGCACGCACTACTCCGTGCAGTCGGACATCTGGAGCATGGGGCTGTCCCTGGTGGAGCTGTCCATCGGAAGGTACCCCATCCCCCCACCAGACGCCAAGGAGCTGGAGGCCATATTTGGCCGGCCCATGGTGGACGGGGTAGAAGGAGAGCCTCACAGCATCTCGCCGCGGCCGAGACCCCCCGGACGCCCCATCAGCGGTACGGCCTGACTCTGGAACTTCGGGCTGGGACAGGCCGCGGGCCGCACATGGGGAGTGCCGTGCGCGGGGGTGGCAGCTGCCTCTGCTCTGGCCCCTTTCAGTACCAGCTGTCCCCTGGGTCGCGCTAACTGTGCTCAGGAGTGCCCGGGTGGTCCTGAGGCTTCTGGGGACGGTTCCCCAGGCTGCTGCCGTCTAGGGCAGCTGCGCGGGTTGTGGCCAGCCTGGGGGGCCGGGGTGGAGTTGGTCTGGAAACGACCTCCTCAGCCGGGCTGCTGGTTGGTGGGTTTTCCAGCATTTCATCACAGGAACGTTCTAATGGAGAGAAAGGCCCACAAGGATTGCTCCGCGAGCCACCTACGTCCCCGCCACCTGGACTCAGCGGCGAACGTTCTGCTGTGTTTGGGCCGGGCCTTGCAGAAACTGGAAGCGATGGCTCAGAATTTCCTTGGGCGGCTTGTCCGATTCAGGCCTGACACACAGTGTGGGAGGGGATGAGCCCAGAGGGCTTTGAGGGACTCTGTGGGCCGGCAGCAATCCCCCGGGAGGTGGGGAGCTCCCCCGGGCGCTTTCTGGAGGTGGGGAGAGTAAGGGTTACGGTGGACACAGCGTAATTAGGAAGCGGCGCTTAGGACTCTGATTTCCATTTTTGAAGGCAAGTGACAGGAAGGGAGTTGAGCGAGGCCAAGGGAGTGTGCGGCCGAGTGCGGTTGGGCGTGTTTGCTGCCAGCTTTATGGAGCTCTAGGGCCTCGCGCTCCCCGGGCCTCACTTGTGGAAGGTGTACAATTCGTGGAATTTCTGTATCTTCCCAAGGTTGTGCCAGCATAACCAGTGTCTAGATTCAGGACGTTCCATCACCCTCCCTTACCCACTCGCATCTCCTCCCCCGGCCCCCACGAGCCCCCTTCCTGTCTGTGGAGGAGCCTGGTCTGGGGGTGTCGCATGCGTGGGCTCACACCCCGTGGGGCCTTCTGTGTCTGGTTCCCTCCCTGCGCGTCGTGGGCTCGGGGTCTGTCCCCAGGGGCCGCACGGGTCAAAACTGTGCTCCTGCTCACAGCCGTGTGTCCCGGCGTAGTGGACCGTGTTGTCTTTACGGCTCACGGACACGGGCCATCCAGCAGCGGCTTTCACGGTGTCTTTTTGCGCAGCTCCTCCTTTCCTAGGGACAGACCCCCATCGCTGGGGTGTCTTGATTTTCTCCAAGGGAGAAACACACCCCCCCCCCACCCCGCGCCTCCGCTCCCATCTGTGTCCCCGGGCCCTGGCCCTGTCCCTCCCAGCACCAACTCCCAGATGGCATCGCGGGTGTTCAGCTGTGGCCCTGTCCCAGCAGGGAGGAGTGGCGGGCCATGCCAAGCCACCTTGGCCTGCCAGCACCTCCCCCAGCCCCGGCCCGCATGCCCGTTTCAGGACAGGGGACAGAAGGCAAAAGTCCAGCTGCCAGACCTGGCCCTGGCCAGCTGGGTCGAAGACAGGGGTCAGCTACCCCCAGCTGGTCGTCCATTCTGGGCAGCATTTGGGGCCTGATGCTGCCCTCGCCCGCGGCTCCGCGCAAGGTCACGCCGCCGGCCTTGGTGCTGGTCGGCGCCACCCGCACAGCCTGCCCGGGTGCCGCACGGCAGGGGTTGTGACTTTGGCACAGGCTGGAAGCAGCACCGTGCCAAATGCGTGACTTCTTAAAAAACGCTCCCGTTCCTTTTGGCGTGTTGCTTTGTTTCGTTTCATTAATTCACCGGAGGCTCAGAGAAAAGCTGCTTTCCCCAGAAAGCGAACCTAGCAGCAGGGAGCCCGCCAGGGCGCCTCCCCTGGTTGGGCCAGTGTCAGGGGCAGGATACTTGCCTGAAGCCTGCCTCACCCCTGTTTTGTCTTGGCCCACGCAGGTCCTGGGACAGACAGCCGGCCGGCCATGGCCATCTTCGAGCTGCTGGACTACATTGTGAACGAGGTGCGTACCTGAGGCCCCTCTGGCTTGTCTTCATGCAGGCGGGTGAGGCCTTTGACTAGGAAGTCGTTACCCAGAGGAAGGGATGCCGCACGGAAACTGGTCTGTGTTGGGGAGGAGTGGGGACGGGCCGGGCCTCCCGACGGCCAATTGTCACGGGTAGGAGTACGGCCTTCCTGCTGTGCCGCACGAGTCCGCCGCTTCCCAGGAGGAGCTCACATGCCCGTGTGTATGCGTGTGTGCGTGCACGTGTGGGGATGGGGGGAGTAGAGACAACCCCATAATCCTGCTGCAGGACCCCCCGGCCCGAGCTACCCCCCACCCCCGGGAGCTCTCCACACGTCTCGGAGTCCTTGCACGCACAGTCATGAGTGACCCCCTTCCCCAGGGAAAGCTCGGGGCAGGAGGCGTGGTGGGCCCAACCCCCTAGATCTTTCTCACCACCGTGTAAGCAGGTAGTGGGGTTGTTTCCGTCGTAGACGTGGCAGGATGGGAGCAGCCTGGGGCCTGCGGCTGGAAAGGGACAGAGTGGGACCTGACCCCAAAGCCCGCCCCTCTCCCCACCTGGCCGTGTCGCCCCTCCTAGGCCTCCTTTGGGCCCAAGTGTGCTTCCAGGGGCCCTTTGGAGTCAGGCAGAGAAAGGGGATGGCGTGTGGCACTGGCTTGGCATAGGACCGAGTGGTGGGGTGAGCGGCCTGGAGCAGGGCTGGTGGTGACAGAACAGGAAGGGCAGGCTCTGGTGCCACAGCTCGCCCTGCACCTGCAGCCACACCTAGGCCCGGCAAGCCCGTCCTCCCAGGGAGCCTGCCACCACCTCCCACCCCTGCCTGGAGGGGGGCCCCAATGGGTTTCACCGGGCGGTCTGCCCGCTGCCTTCCCTGACGGGGGCCTGACCCTGCATCCGGCTGTGCCCACTCCAGCATGTGGCCAGGCTCCTTGGGCTTCTGGAACCGGCTGCCTCGTACCCCACCCCTTCCCCCAGTGGTCCAGACCCCCAGCTGGAGATGGGTGGGCCCTGTTCTGCTACCCCCTGGAACCAGCTGTGATCCCAAAACCAGAACTTTCCAAAGAGAACCCCAGATGAGCCTGAGACCAAGTTGGCAGGGCGGTCAACAGGTCCTATGGGGAAGCTGCCAGAAGGCAGGGTCGGGGGGGGGCTCCCCCTCTGGCAAGGGGAAGGGACTAAGGCCAGGAGAGGTGCCTTCTGAGGGCCCCCCAAAAGTGCTGGGCTGTCCTTATGGATTCAGGCCCGGAAGCACCTTCTCCCCAGGATTCTGGAACTTTCTTCGAGCATCCGACCCCCACCTCTCTGCTCTCTCCCACAGCCGCCTCCCAAGCTTCCCAGTGGCGTCTTCACCCAGGACTTTCAGGAGTTTGTAAATAAATGGTAAGGTGCCACCACCCCCAGCACGGTCTCGGGGCGGGCCAGGGCAGGATGCCATGCCGCCAGAGGCCCCGCCTGCCTCCCGGGACAGCTCCCACACCCCGGCCGCGGACCCAGGTGCACACTTCCTTCCTGGTCCTGGGCCAGGTCCCCCTTCCGGGATCAACGGTGGGACTGCCCATGGGCGGCGGCATCGGGGGGCACCTGGAGCTCACCTGAGAACCCAGATAGGTTCCCTTCCCAAGACCGCTGAGTTGTGGTGTCCATCTGCCATCCCCATCCTGTCCCCAAAGCCCGGAACAAACCAGGATTTCAGGCTCTTTGGAAATGACGCCATTCCCGCCTTGTTTTCCGCCAGCAGGCATCCCGGTTTCCTAATTCTTCAAGCCCTGTAACCCATTAGCTTCCAAACAAGCCTTCCAAGTCTGGTTCTGGCAAGTGGCCAGCTGTTCTCAGTGCGTCAGCAGGGGCCTGGGGTGAGCAGGCTCTGGCGCAGGAAGGGGGCCCGGGGCCACCCCCTTCACCTTGAGGGCAGTCCTCCAGGTCAGGGCGGGTGGAGTCTGCCGGCCTCATTGCTGCCTGGGGACCGCATCCCACACAGTAGCAAACCCACTCCCGGTGGTGAAGGGACCACTGGCCCTTTGCACCACCACTGGCGAGCACACTGCTGCACGAACCAGGGGTGTGTGTAAGTGTTTTTCTACACCTTGCATTTTTTTTGGTTCTGAACAGCCACCGTTTGACTTCGGGCTGGTTTGAGCAACTGTCTTTAGGCAGTACTGCTTTTTTGAAGGAAAAAGTTCCATTTTGGCATTCAGACTTCCAGATCAGGGGGATTTATTAGGTGCTGTTGCTGTTCGGCCTCAGACTGAGAGCGGCCAGGGGTCCCCACAGCCTTTCCCCTTCCTTCTTGTCCTGGTGTCAGACCCTTGCCCTTCCTTCCCCAGGGGTCCTGCCCTCACCCCCGAGGGATAGCATGTGGATTCTGCTCCTTGCTGCGTCCGACTTCAGCTGGGCGGGTGCGGGGACGGGGCTGACCTGTCATGGCTCAGAATGTGGGTTCCCGTGGCCGCTGGCTAACTGCCCGGCCTTGTCTCCCCCGTTCTCTCTGTTTCTCTCCAGCCTAATAAAGAACCCAGCAGAGCGAGCAGATCTGAAGATGCTCATGGTAAGTGATCCCGGGGGCACTGGCTCTCCCCGGGGGGAGGAGAGACCCCAGGCAGTCCTCGAGCGGCTCTGCTGTCCTGCACTGAGTGTCCCCCCAGAGAACCCCTGTCTGTGGTCTCCTGGCTCCAATAGTGGGCGGGTCTAGAGCAGCCGTGGCGCCCTTGGCTCCTGGAGGTGCGGTCAGGGGTGTTCCTGGGGTTGGTGGGGCCCCACAAGCTGGGGAGACCCAGGGTTGCCAGCCTCCCTGTCTGTCCCAGGGTTACCATCTGATGTCCTTGAGAACCAGGGTGGGCGTCAAAACTCCCCTTCCCCTGGCAGGGCAGGGGACACAGGGCAGTGAGGCCACTGGCACATTCAGTCCCCTCCACTGCCTGCTCTCATCCCCACGGCCCTGCCACGCCTGCGGCAACCCGCCCTTCACCCACCTCTGCGACACGAGACCGTGCGAGTCCCGGGCGCCGGGCCCCCGTTGTGGTGTGGCAGAACGTGAGCCTCTATTCAGTGTCAGGACGCAGCCTTTCCAGGAAGGGAGTCTCGGCCTTCCTGCCTCCTTCACAGATCCTCCACCTCAGGGCCTTTGCACAGGGCAGTCCTGCTCCCCGGGGGACCCCTCCTGTGGCCCTCTCGGTTGGCTTGTCCCCATCCTGGGGTCTCTGCTTTGGCACCTCCTGTGAGGTGTCCCCAGGCACCTCGTCCAGTCTTGCCTCCTCTGTTAGTTTCGGTGACAGCCAGCGTCTCCTGGTCATGGGCGCCACCGAGGGCACCACGTGGGAAGGGTCGTTGTGCCCCGGTTCCAGCAGAGAGTTCCAGTTACCCATGTTAGAGGCACGTGTGACGTCACCAATATGTGTCAGGTGTGAGGTGTCCAGATAAGTGATCTAGACGAGCTCCTTGGTGTTGAGGTCCCCATGGGTCCCCCGGTCTCTCTGCCCCAACTTAAACCACTTCTTGTGGGGCCTGCTGCCCCAGACCGTGGGAGTCCTGCCACCCAGCTGGGCGTCTCGTGGAGGCCTGCACCCCTCCCGTGCCCCCCAAGCCCCCAGGGCCGCCCCTGCCCTGCACGCCCTTGGGGACAGCCTTGCTCACTCCCCCCAGCCTTCAGGAAGGAGCCGCCGGCCCCACGTGGCGCTCTCAGTTCTGGCAACGAAACAGAATGCTGAGTTCTGTTCAGCCCCGGGAGCCCAATGTCAGGGCCTTGGGAGGCTGTCACGGCCCACGGCTGCCGCACCAGACAGAACATGCTGGGGACTTACTGTCCGCGCAGACGCTTCTCTCCTTCCAGATCCAGTGTTCTCCCTCAGGGGCGACGGGGGGGCGGGGGACAGTGGGTGGTGTCTGGGGACCTGGCGGGCTTCACGACGGGGGTGCTCTGGGCGTCGAGGAGCCGGGGACGGTGCCGTCCCCCTCAGAGCGTGACTGGCCCCATGTGGGCGGTGACCGGGGCTGACGAGCCCCCCCTCACCTGCCACCCCTGTGAGCGCCGCCGGGCCGGCTGTGGCCTTCCTGACGCGCCTCTCCTCCCTCCAGAGCCACACCTTCATCAAGCGGTCCGAGGTGGAAGAAGTGGACTTTGCCGGCTGGTTGTGTAAAACGCTGCGCCTGAAGCAGCCCAGCACGCCCACGCGCACGGCCGTGTGACGCGGGACGGCCGGCGGGTGACCCGCGCCCCTCCCGCCCAGGCCGGGCCAGGCCAGCGCCTCCCTCCCCCGCCCCCGCCCGGCCCGCCTCTCCCTCCGCACACGCCGCGGGGACACTGAGCCTTGCTCCCGCCCGTCCCATCCGGTGTGGCCTCCAGTCCCCCGGGAAGGGTGACGGGTGACGCTGCTCGCGGGGTCTTCTCAGACCTGCTTCTTAGGGGTAAAACAAAACAGGGAAAGAAAACGCAAACCGTGCCTGGTGTCCTCCTTACTCCGTTTGTTGCGGGGGGACGGGGCGGGGGGTCGGCCTCTGGCTTAGCCCCAGGCCGGGAGCGCTCCCCATGAGCCCACCGCCCACCCCGGGGCAGCGCCACGGGGTAGGGGAGGCACCGGGAACTGGCTTCGCTCTGTTTCCAAGGGATGCAGCCTCAGGGGGACCCTCTAGACCTCGGTGTCTGTCTTTCACCGAAAGGAAGGAAAGGAAGGTGCCACAGCCCCGCACTCCTGTGTCGCCCCCCTCGCCGGCGCCCGTTGCTGGTCATGGGGTCCACTCCCTGCCCCTGTCTTGTCACGCCACTGACCCGCCTGTGACGTGCCCCCAGGAGGGACCCGCTCACCGCCTCCTGGGCTGCAGGGGACACCCCTTCTGGCTCTCGTGGCAGATGCCGAGCTAACACTTGGCAGAAAGGAAGCAGCTTCCAGGCCGTCGGCGTGGTCGCGGAGCCGCAGACCCACTAGTGAGCCTGTGCTGTCCCCCCGCCTGCAGGCCGTGGCTCTTTGCATCACCTCTGCCCGCCCAGGGCGCATCCCTCAGGCCCTCCAGCAGGTCAGCCACAGCTGCTGGGCAGGGAAACGGTGAGCGTGTGGAGGTCCCAGTTCCTGTGTCTATTAGGTCGTGCCCATGGCCCAAGACTCAGGGCTGGGCCACTGTGGCTGGAAAGCAGGGCCACCTCTGAAGACGGGGGAGCCACCTCCTGGACGCTGTGGCAGGTCATGGGGCCCAGCTGCTCTGCGGGGCATGGCCGGCGGCCAGCCCTGCGTTTCTGGAGGCGGTCCTTCTAGTCTCCTGCCTTGTTTCCCGTGGACACCAAAGAAGAGACAAGTTGCTGGCTCCTTCCACCAGCTTCCCAGGTTTCCACCACGGCTAGTCCCCAAAGTCTCGCCTGGTTGAGAGGAGAATAAAGAAGATCCTGGAAGTCTGCCGCTGTCCCTCTGTAGGGCCGGGAAGGTGGGTCAGCATCTGGGCGGTGGGGTCCAGCATGGGCCACCAGGATGGGCTGCATGTCGGGGCCTGTCCCACCCATGCCTAGCCGCGGCCGCTGAGCCTCCAGTAACTGGGGCTGCCATTTTCAAGGAGTAAGAGACCATGGTGACTGGGTCCTGAGGGCTCAGGGAGGATTGGGAATCGATGGGGAGGCCGATTCTAAAGCAGGGTGTCTCCAGGCCCAGGACCCCAGAAAGGTCTGGGTGCCGCCCCAAGGCTTCCGCTCCGCGCCGCCCCAGGGCCGGACTGCAGAGAAGCGGGTCTTTCTCTTCCATGTCTGCCCCAGACCAGGCTCCTGGGAAGCCAGAGGCTCGCGAGAGCCTCGGGGACCTAGGCCAGCACCTCCCGGTGTCTCCTCCCCACTGCCGCCATCTGCACGCACCGGGCTCTCCGCCGGCCAGACCTGATGACGGGGGCTCCTCGGCGACGGGATAAGGCTCCTCAGGAGGCCTGTAGGAGCCGGTGGTTTTGGTGTCTCCTGCCCTGGGGGGTCGGGGCACAAGGTGCCCCTTGGGGGAGAGGGAGCATTTTGTGCGGCCACATTGAGGTTTCTCGGCTCTTCTCGAGGAATTGCGACACCATCAAGTACGGGAGCCCCAAGGGAGACCCACCTCCACGTTCGGAGGCCCCTGCAGACACACCCGTGCCCCAGGGCACCCCCTCTTTCTGCTCTCTGTCCAAACAACCAACCAGGGAAGGCGTCAGAGCTGTGCAGTCTTATGCCGTGGATGGTTCTCGTCCCTCCGCGCCAGCCTTTCTTATCCTGCTCCCTGCGTCTCTGGAGGGCCGGCTCCGTCCCTTCCGCACCGTTTGTGCTGCGGAGTCCTGAGAGGATCCGGAGGCCCGCTGGGGCCCCCGGCCCTCCCAGGAAAGCCCACCCGCCCTGCATAGGCCCGCGCTCCCTTTCCGCAGGGCACAGGCCAGCAGACCCGGGCAAGGTCATGGCGCGCTGTGCCCTCCCGGCAGCCGCGTCTGGGCTGGGGAAAGACGGGGGAAGGTAACCTAATGGTATGTTTTATTTGCCCCAATAGCAGCAAATTACCACCGTTTTGTTTTGTAACCGACATGAGAGATGAGCAGTGTGGTTTTTTAGGTTCTTTTGTGTTTCTTTTTCCACGGAGTCTTAGGAATCTGGTGTGGTTTTTTGCCCTCACAGCACCCCTCCGGCCAGCATGGTCACATCTCGGGGGCCAGGGGCCACTCATGGCCAAGACTGCACAGCACAGGCCCAGCTCCGCGCCACTCTGTGTCCGCTCGGGCTGTCCGCCCACTGGGTCTTACCTGGGGACGCAGGGCCATGTCCGGGATGTCTGTGGTGGTCACACTGGGGGCTCCTGGCCTGCGGTGGACGGGAGCCAGGGGTGCTACTCAGCCCCCACTGCACCCTGGGTGGCCCGCAGAGAAGGATTCCCCGTGGCCGCGGTGGGGTGGGGGGAACCCTGTACACACTAGACACCAGAGTAAATCCCCAGGGGTCGGGGGTACAGCCCAGGTGACCCTGGTGTCTGTGAGTCACCCCTTCTCTCCCACTCGGTGTGTGTTTAAGCTCCACCTAGGGCTCGAGCTCAGGAGGTCTAGAGCGGTGTGCTCCGGCGCCCCCAGTGTGCACCTTTAACCGTGTGTGGCTCCCAGGACCTCTGCCAACGGATGACTGTGGAAGGCAGTGCCCTGGGGGGTCGGTGGAACCCCTAATCCAGGGTCTCCCCTGGGGCCGACTTGCCCCGCAGGGGACACGGTCCTGTCTGGGGACCACTGTGGTGGTCGCACTGGGGAGCTCTTGGCGTTGAGGGGGTGGGGCCAGGGGTGCTGCTCCACCCCTACAGCGCCCCAGGACCATCCAGCCCTAAACCCCACCCCAGTTCAATGCCCCAAGAGGCACTGTGCCCCAGCCAGTGGACTTCTAGTGGCCGTAGCTTGGGGCCTGGTGCGGCAGGAGGGATGTGGGCAGAGGGGCCCCGGAACCTTCTGGAAGGTGGGGAGTCCAGAGAAGGGTGCTCAGCCAGCCCTCGGGGCAGAGGTATGTGTTGGGCAGGAAGCCTCAGGTCAGAGGCGGAAGTCGGCTTCTCTCTGTGGGCCACGGACTCCGGGTTAACAGAGGTCAGAGGAAACTGCCACAGGGTTTCCCAGAACGCGGGGTCCAAGCAGGAGTGGGGTGGGGAGGGGGCCCCCTCAAAATGAAAGCAGCAGGGGCCCTCCAGGCGCCGCCCCTCTCGGGGCTCAGCTGCTCAGGTGTGTGAGCCCCGGGGGCTGCCCGGCCAGGTGCAGGGAGGAGGACCAGCCTGGTCGGCCGTCCCCATGGCAACCGAGGAGGAGGAAGGAGGGCCAGAGGGAGAGGCCTGGGCCCCACCGCAGCAAGAACCAAGGCCGGGCTGTCTCGGGTTTCTGCTCAGGCTTCCCAGGGGACAGAGGGAGGCCCAAGAGCAGCCCTTGGAGAACCAGGGGCCTCAGGTGAGGGAGGGACTCAGGCCCACAGCCCTGCCCCTTCCCCTGGGACTCCCACATCACTGTCCCCCTGGGTCTGCGGCCCCATTTCCTCCCCACCCCCGCCAGCAGGAGGGGGTCCTCCCAGGAGCCCAGAGATGGTACCTGCCACTCTCCCCGGAAGGAGCAGACCCTCTGGGGCAGCCCGAATCCCTTCTCCCTCCACCCTGGCCACAGCCCGGAATGTGGGCAGCACAATTCTCTGACCCCAGAGGGTCCCGCCTCCCCCAGGACAAATGCTGGTCATCATGCCCTCGCCAGAGCTATGCTTTCTCTTGACTCTGTCACTGTCTTTTCTGTCCCCTGGTGCCCCATGGCGGGGCCCACAGCCTGGCCGTAGGCTGAACATAGCTCACGGAGCCCTTGAGGCTAAAGGCAAAGCAACAGGAACCGTGAATGCGGGCCCCAAGGGCCGGGCAGAGGGCATCCCCAGCAGGGGAACCTGCATAGGCCCGGGCTCGGCAGTGGGGCCAAAGGACACAGGCCCTGGAGAAGATCTGCCAGGCTGGGGAGGCGGGATGGGGTTCAAAATATTTACCAGGCGTCCCGCAGAGCAGTCAGCACTCCCCTGGACGTGGGAAGGGACCTGGGCTCAGAAGAGGGTTGCCCCCACCCCCCAACTGTGCCCGGTGTCGACCGACCCTTTCGGGTGACACAGTGGGAAACAGGACAGGACGTTGGCCAGCAGGGGAAACAGAAGCCTATTAATGCTGCAACCCCCCACCGGCCTTGGGTGCAGGACTGGGTGGTGGCCGTGCTGGGAGCCAGGTCAGTTGGGCGTCTGGCTAAGAAACTAGTAGTTTGTGCCAGGGACAGCTGCCGACCTCGAGCCAGGCAGTAACCTCAGACAAACAGGTTTAGGAAGCTGAGTTCATACGGAGCAGGACACAGATTACCCCGCACGGAGGTCCAACCCCAACCGTGGCTGTCCTCTTTTGGGGCCACACCAGTGATGCGGGAGCGCATGTCCAGGTTCAAGGGGGAGCCCTGGGGAAGCAGACCTCAGATTGCAAAGAATGTCACAGAGCTGGGTCCTAAAGGGCAGGGCGAGGCCTTGGCCTGGAGACCCCATGGTGACCCCCGCACGGCCTGTTCTGGGGTCCAGCCCTTAGAGCCACAGAGACCCTAGCTGGGGGTCCTGCCTCTTGTGGAGGTAAAGGCTAGCCCCTGAGAAGCTGTCCTGGGCCCCCTCTTCCCCCAAAGGACCAAGCCCACCTGGCTTGGCTGTCCTCTCCCTGCGCACATCCCATTCTGCTTACCTCTGAGCCTTTTCACACTCTGTTCCCTCTGCAACTGCCGAGCTCCTGCTCGCTGATAGGTGGGCATCTGCTTAGGATTCGCCTTCTCAGGGAGGCCACCTCCTCTTCCCTCACCCCTGTAACCCTCCTGTGTGGCTGCAGTCACCCCCTCTGCTCACGTACAAGCTCACGCGGGGGGCACTGGCCATCCCCCTGCCCTAACTCCCATCTCCTTCCAGGGACAGGCTTGGGTTTTTTCACAGGGACCCGCGTTTCTAAACACAGTCAAATTACCCCCGTTCCCTTTGGCCCCAGGACCCAGGGTGCAGGCCTAGGGCCTACCCAGGGGTCATGGGGTTGGGGGAGGAGAGGGGAGAAAGGGTAGGGGTGCAGGGGAAATGCAAATCTCTCACTCTTGCCTCCCTCCCTGTCTGTGCACCTGCTGCTCCCTGTTCTGGAAGCTTCTCTCTGTCGTCGCCCCTCTCCACCCCCAACTCCCCCTCAAACTTCAGGCTCAGGACAGACATCCCCCCAACTCAGGGCAGCCTGCTCCTCCCCTCCCACCCCCCCACAAGGGCCACCAGACCTTCCAGGGAACCTTCAGCATCACTGATTGTTGGATTCTCCCCCCTCCCATCTCTGTGCTCTTGGACTTGGCAGTGGGCTCTGCAGCAGGACAGGAGAAGAAAACACAGGTGCGCTCGGACTGATCAAAGTCAAAAATCCGGGTGTGTGAAAGGGCCTCATCAAGAGACAAGCCACAGCGGGAGACCGGTCTGGCGTCCAGAGTGCATAAAGAACCCTTAAGGCTCAGCGACCCAAAGACAGTCGCCCCAGTTACAAAGCAAGCCGGGGTTTGGACAGGGACACTGGACCTCGTTCCTCCTGGGTGACACCCAGATCTGGGCTGGATTTCTGGCCGGTCCACAGAGGGGCAGGGTCCCAGCCCCAGGACCCGGCAAGGCTGAGGCCCAGGGTCTGGGGTTGGGGGTCAGGAGGGATGCTTGAATGAAGCCCTAGGTGTGCTGTCTCCTGTCTTCACCCCACATGGAAGAGTAGGAAGTGACTCCCTGTGTGACTCAGACTCCCCCATCCTCCTTCCCCTCCCTGACTCTCCCCTCCCTTCCTTGCCCACAACAGCCCAGGGGTCCTCCCCTTTAAAAGGAAGGGACCACTTTCCAGACCTGTGTTCCCAGCAGCGTGCCGGCCCCTGCGCTGTCAGCCAGCACTGAGGGCTGCCCCTGAGTGTCGGGGAGCCCCGGGGGCTCCAGGTTCACAACCTAGGGGGTGGGAAAGGGGTTCCGGAGCCCAGCAGAGACCTGGAGAGCCCCCCGGCGCTCCTCCTTTCCCTGCACTTGGTGATGCTTGTTACCCCACAAAACACAGGGTCCCTGAGCATCACTTACTGCAGGCGGACACACTGGCCAGGACCTGCTGTGGGCACCTTAACGCCTGCCCTCGTTCACAGCAGCGAGACTCACGGGAGCCCAGGGTGGAGCCAGATGCCCACCGACTGAGAAGCAGACGCACAGTGTGTTGTCCCTCCCTCCCCCGCCGCGCGCTGCCCTGAGGACAGACCCCAAACCCGTGAAGCTCAGGGAGGGAGGAACCCAGACACAGAAGGCCACACGGGGTGTGAGTCCATGCATGTGACGCACCCAGACCAGGCTCCCCCACGGACGGGAAGGGGGCTCGTGGGGGTCGTGGCTAGGGTGGGACTGATGATGGGGACAGGGCCTCGTGCTAGGGCAATGGAATGTTCCAGAATTGGTAGTGGTAGTGGTTGCACAGTTGAGTGAATGTACTAGCAGCTAGTGAACTAGACACCTGACGTGGGTGAGCTAATGGTAAGTGAATTATATCTCAGTAAAGCTGTTCTTAAAAACAACGAGCCGCCCTGTCCCATCAGCACACACGCTGCCCGTGTTGCCCGCGCCACGATATTGACATAGGCCGTGCATGACTCCCCAGTCCTGTCTGGCAAGTCCTTTCCAGGCCCTGAGCCTGTGCTGCGGAGAGAGGGGAAAGGCCCCCGGGTCCTGCCCTGGCGTGGCTCTCAGCCAGGCTCCGAAGGCTGTGGATCCCCTGTCTGCACAAGGGCAGCAGGGACGCACCCCACCCCACCCCCACCGCTGCCCCAAGGCTGGAGGAGCACTTGGGGCAAGGAACAAGGCCACGCCCATTTCACAGATGAAAACAGAGACCCAGAGCGGGGCAGGTGTGCCAGAAAGCCCGCGGAGCAGCTGGGCTTCCAGCCTGGGTCTGCGAGACAGATGCCATGGCAGGTGGCCTCGGGGACACCGTCCTGTCCCCCACCGACACACGCACATCCAGGCCCAGACTCAGACCACATGGAACCTCCTTCCTAGTGGTTTCTGTGCCAAAGGTCTCCCTGCATGGGGAAGGTCAGCCCACCCGGCGTCCTGTTCTGCCCTGCACCTTGCCCCACCCGCTCCCGCTGGGAACGCGGTGGGACTGTCCTTGATGTCAGCCTGCAAAGGGCCTCTCAGCCTGGCTCAGGGGGGTGGGCTTGCGGAAAGGAGCTCAGAGGGAGGAGGTGGCTGGCCCCGCCCACAGTCATGTAGCAAACTTGACCTTGACCCCTTGACCTTGACTCCAGGAGAGAGTTGAATCCCCAGGCCAGGAGGAGGGCGGGGTGTGGGGGCTGCCGGAGGCTGTGGCCTGGGACCCCATGGCCAACCGAGTCTCCGGTGCGCTCTTCGTCCCTCGCTCTGCCTGCCTCTTTTCTTCTCCTGCCGGAAAGTGAAACCAAAGCGCGCCTGCCGCTGGCCCAGCCCAGGGAGGGTCGGGGACAGCCGAGGCTGCCGGCAGCCCACGTGGCAGGCGCAGGGCGGAGGGAGGAGTGGCTACGCCAACTGCGGTGATTTTAAATAAAGAACCGGGACCAGAAATGCAGCCGCGTTCTCCGGGCGCCCCCGCCCCCGTCCCCGTCCCCGTCCCGCGGCCGGGTCTCCTCTGCTCGCCGCCTCCGGCAGGGCTGCAGCCCGGACCAGGACCCACCCAGTCATTTTAGGGTCCTACAGGCGAAGCAGATCCCCCAGGACCATCTCTGAGGCCCTGAGTGGAGACCGGCTGCCTGGGGACGGTAGGGCAGTGGGCAGGGGTTAGAGGGAGGCTCAAGTCCTGGGTTGTCCTGGGCCATGGGGCAAGTCTTCCTTCTCTGCAGAGCACAGAGAGGGAGAAGCTAGGACCACATTCGGCAGCACACAGGACTGACCTTAGACCCAGGCCAGACTTTCTCCCCATCAGCAGTGTGGCCATTTGGGGCCTGATCACTGGGCGGGGTGGGGGGGCGTCCTGGGCATATGGGGGCTCCAGCAGCATCCTTGCCCCAACCCCTCCATGCCAGGAACACCCTTTAGTGTCACCTCCACTGATGTCCCCAGATGGCAGCCTCTGTCCCGGGAGGGGACCTGGGGACGGGGGAGTCAGCCTTTCTCATGTGACCCACGGCCCTCAGCAAATTCTTACAATGTGAAGCCAGGCCCAGGAGAGAGGGGCAGACATAGAGCTCTGAGCCAGCCGCCCCCCGCCCCCCCCGGCTTTAGAGGTCCAGTCCAGGTTCTGAGAGGCCCCAGGGTCCTCGTCCAGCCTGGGAGTGCGTGGGCAGAGAGAGGGGCCAGTGGGAGGCATCCTCGGGGAGTGGCAGGCAGCAAGGCCCATTGCACAGATGGGAATACTGAGCTGCCGAGTCAAGTCAGGGCCGCGGTGGTGCCTGGAAAGCCCCCTCCTCCACCTCGTGGGCCACGTCTCAACAGCCTAGGCGGGGCGCCCTAGCCGCCCAGGCACACAGAGACCAGGCTTCTCCCCAGCCTCCGTGGGTCCAGGGGCTACGGACTGCTAAGGATGCTCCAGGGTGCTGTCCTAGGAGAGGCTTCTGGGTGCTCCAACAGCTGCCTCTGCAGAGCAGGTAGGGCCTTCAGACCTGCACACCTGGTCTGAGCACCCTGGGCGTGCTGGTTAAATGTCAGCTCTGCCCCAGGCAGGAGGCGGCTTCGCCCTCGGGGGCGCGTGGGGGGCAGCCCCCCTCCCTCGAGCCGGCGCGCAACCCCAGGATCCGCGGGCACCCATGGCCTGCAACGTCCAGCCCACAAATTCAGCACTGTGGCCCCAGCAGGACTTAGAGTCTGGGGGTGGCAGGCTGGTGGGGTGGGGGGCTTGTCTCTGTACTTGTGGGCAGCAACGTGCCGCTTCTTTTTTCCTAATGTCCTTACTTGTCAGGCCGAAAAGGCCGGCCTCTGTGGAGTTGGACCCTGATATTCTTTGCTTTCCTTCTTTTCAGTCTTTAAAAAAAAAAAAAGATTAGAACTCTTGATATTTTTATTGTGTAAGATACACATAAGTCACCATCGTAACCGTCTCTAAGCGCACATCTCCGCGGCGTGAAGCACACTCACCCCGTCCTGCAGCCACCCCCACCCTCCATCTCCAGAACTTTCCATCCCCCCCACACAGAGACACTGTCCCCACGTAGCACGGACTCCCCACCCCTGCCCCAGCCCCGGCTCCCACTGTCTCCTCTGTGTGGATGGGACTCCTCTGGGGACCTCCCGGGAGTGGGGTCCTGCAGGACGGTTCCTTCTGGGTCTGGCTGCTCTCACAGAGCCCGCTGTCCTCGGGGTCCCTCCAAGTCGTGGCAGAGGTCAGGGTCCCTCCCTTCCTGAGGCTGGACCATGTTCCCACGTGGGTATGGACAGCGCCGTGTGTCCTCCATCCATGGATGGACACCTTCAGGGTGCTCGCACCTTTGGGCAACTACAAACATGGGTGTGCAAACACCAACATAATTTTAGGAATTGAACTTTGCTCTAGGGTCTCTGACTTAGGCCTCAGCAGCCCTGTCAGCGCTTTGGAGCTGGACCTGATGAGTCTGGTGGAAGGGCTCCCCTCAAGGCTTCCAGGAAATTCTCCGGGGGTTGTGCGCATCTGCCTGCCAGGGACTAGAGAGCCCCATGCAGTGTGCAAGACAGTAGGCAGAGGCTCAGAGGGGACCAAGGGCTGGTCTGACATCCCTCCATCGGGTACTTGTCTACTCAGTGCTCCGGTTTTATCAGTGGGTCAAATATCCTGAATATCACCCCTGCATATCTCACTACCTGAAACTCCTGCCACAGGACATTTGCATCATCTCCCCGTATTTTGCTTCTGTAAACAATGCTCAGTTGAACATTCTTGCAGCTACTTCTTAAAGCACAACCCAAAATATTTCCTTTAGATACATTTTTTTAAAGATTTTATTTATTGGGGCACCTGGGTGGCTCAGTGGGTTAAGCCTCTGCCTTCGGCCCAGGTCATGGTCTCAGGGTCCTGGGATCGAGCCCTGTGTTGGGGAGCCTACTCCCCCTCCCGCCTGTGCCTGCCTCTCTGCCTACTTGTGGTCTTTCTCTCTCTCTGTGTCCAATAAATAAATAAAATCTTAAAAAATAATTGCAGTAGATTATACATTGCACAGCTATTACCATTTTAACCCTTTCTGGGTGTGCAGATTAGTGGCCTCGAACAGTGTCACACTGGGGCTCGGCCACGCTCACTGCCCGTCTCCAGAACTTTCTCGTCCTCCCAGACTGGACTTCCATCCCCATGCAGAGAGCTGGCTTTTGAGAGCCTGCACGGAATCTTTACGGCCCTTCCAAGAAACTTGGTGTTCGTGCGGGTGGTTTTGTGTGTGTGGTCCACCTCGAATCCAGACATCGCTCTGTTCTCCCAAACGTGACTCCCAAACGGCCGATAAGCTCGCCTTCAACACCACACCATCTTCACTCGAGTCACTGGTAAAACTGACAGGTGATGGGTAGGTAGCTGGCCAGATAGGTAGATGTGTTCACATGGGGACACGCACACGCATACATATCCACCATGTCATGTTCAAGTCCCAACCTCCATTCAGGACCTTAGAATGCGTCCTTCTCTGGAGAGACGGTTATGGAAGACGATCTGATTAGTTGACATGAGGACACTGGAGGAGGGTGGGCCCCCTAATCCAACAGGACTGCTGGCTTTATAAGAAGGGGACATCTGGACACGGAGAGACAGACCCACACGGAGGGAGGGTGCAGGGAAGCCATCCAGGACTACGTGGTTCCTGGGAGCCAGGAGAGAGAGGTCAGGACGTGGAGGCTTGGGAGGGAGCGTGGCCCCGCCAACACCTTGACTTGGGACTTCCGGCCCCAGAACTGAGAGACTGTTTTTCAGCCAGTCTGGGCTACCGGGTCTGGGGAGCCCATCACGGCAGCCCTAAGAAGGCGGCTGATGTATTTTATGGGGTCCATTCCAAGAGGAGGGTGGGAGGGTCAGAGAGATCTTGGAAGAACATCATACTGCTGGTTCTGAAGATGGAAGAAAGAGATCATGAGCCTTTTAAAAAATAATCGTCTATATATTATTTATATATAATTGAGATCAAGAGTAAAAATAAATGTTCGCGCGCGCACACACACACACACAGGCGGGTCCAGGAACAGGCCATGTGTACCCCGTTCCATTTGCTGCCCTCCCCACACACTTCCTCCCTCCAGGGCACCATCCGGCTCCTGGCCTTGCTGGAGTTCGGGGTACCCTCCACCTGTCTCCTTCTATGCTTTGATCTGAGAAGCCAACGAAGACGTCCCCTTGGCTGTGACTTGTCTTTGGTGATTGCGGGAGGGTTCCTGATGCCATTTTTGTCGTCTGCGTGTTTAAAGACAACTGCTCATTCCTCAAGCAAGGGTTTAGCGGCAAGGCTCACTCGCAGAACCCTTTCCTGAGCCCCGGGGATTAGGCAGTGAGCGGCCAGGCCTGTTCCTTGGAAACTGCTGGCTGGGATCTGACCCGCTTCTAGTCTCCCGCTGGCCTCCTTCTCTGCCCCCTTTGCTGGACTCTGGCATCGGGGTGCCCGGGGCTGCTCTCTCTGTCCGCGCCCCCTTGGGGGTGCCACGCAGCCTTCGAGCTGGGGAAGACCAACCCCCCCAACCCCCAGCACCAAGCCCACCCTCTCCCCGACACTCCTGACTCATCTGTCCACTGCCTCTGGACCTCTGATGGACACGTCTCCATCATGAAGAGGAAAAACGGAGTCACGGCTCATACCTCGCGCTCGCTGTCTTCCCAAACCCAAGTGTCCCGGCCCGCCGCACGCCCCGTGACACCCAGAAGCCCTTTGGGTTCTTTGCCTCCCATTCCCCGCCCCCACCCCGACATCCAATGCAGCATCAGATCTTCTCGACTTGACCTTCAAAGTAGACCCATTCTTCATTCTGCCACCCCTGTTTCCATCTGTGCTCCTTGGATGCCCAGGCCAGGTCCCCAGCGGGCCGCTCCACGCCCTGCCCAGGGGTTCTCACTCAGCCACGGGTCCAACAAAGGGAGCATGAAGGCTGGCCGTCATCTGCTTAAAATAATGCTAAGGACTTCCTTTCTATTTTTTAATTTTAATTTTTTAAAATATTTTATTTATTTATTTGACAGAGAGAGACAGCAAGAGAGGGAGCACAAGCAGGGGGAGCGGGAGAGGGAGAAGCAGGCTCCCTGCTGAGCAGGGAGCCCAATGCAGGGCTCAATCCCAGGACCCCAGGATCATGACCTGAGCCGAAGGCAGACACCTAACGAGCCACAGGCGCCCCTTTAATTTTAATTTTTTGGAAGAAAAAATTTTATTCCTAAATAACCATGCGTAGACACTAACGGAATGTGCCATCCACCAGGGATCACACATTCCCAGACTTTGGAACCAGGTCGAACATGGCCACCCTCATATACTCCTACGGGGACACTTCTTTTTCTTTCTTTTTTTTTTTTTTTTTTAAGATTTATTTATTCATTTGACAGAGAGAGATCACAAGTAGGCAGAGAGGCAGGCAGAGAGAGAGGGGGAAGCAGGCTCCCTGCTGAGCAGAGAGCCCGATGCGGGACTCGATCCCAGGACCCTGGGATCATGACCTGAGCTGAAGGCAGCGGCTTCACCCACTGAGCCACCCATGCACCCCGACCTCTTTTTCTTTTTACTCTTTTATTGTGATAAACTGTCTATGCCAGAAAATTCACTATTTCAACCATTTTTACCTGTGTAAGTCCATGGCATTAAGCACATTCATGTTCTCATGCAACCATGCCCACCCTCTGTCTCCAGAACTTTCCATCCCTCCACAAGGAGACTCTGTCTCCACGAAGCACAGACTCCCCACCCTCTGCCCCAGCCCCAGCTCCCACCCTCTCCTCTCTGTCTGTGTGGAGAGGATTCCCCTGGGGCCCTCCTGAGAGTGGGGTCCTGTGGGATGGGTCTTTCTGGGTCTGGCCGCTCTCGCTGAGCCCAGTGTCCTTGGGGTCCCTCCACACCATGGCAGGGGTCAGGGTCCCTTCCTTTTTCAGGCCGAGTAATATTCCAGTGTATGAATGAGGCCGAATTGTGTTTCTCCATTTGTGTGTTTTTTTAAGATTTTTATTTATTAATTGGAGAGAGAGCGAGAGAGAGCACAGAGGTGGAGAGAGAGGGAGAAGCGGACCCCCGTTGAGCAGAGAGCCCAACCCGGGGCTTGATCTCAGGAACCTGAGATCATGACCTGAGCCAGAGGCAGTCGCCTAACCAACCGAGCTACCCAGGTGCCCCTTGTCCATTTGTTGATGGGCATTTGGGTTGTGTCTACATTTCAGCTACTCGGGAAAACGCTGCTGTGAATTCGGGTGTTGCTTTGCTTTTTAAAAATTGATGTCATCCACGTACCAAAACATCCACTCCTTCAAGTTTACGATTCAGTGGTTTTCAGTGTACTCAAAAGTTGTACAACCATCACCATGATCTAATCTTGGAACATTTTTATCACCCCTAAAGGAAACGTGTCCCCACTAGCAATCACCCACACACACTGCCCCACAAGAGCCCCTCCCCGTCCATGGAGGAGCCTGGTCTGGGCGTGTCACACGCGTGGACTCACACCCCGCGGGGCCTTCTGTGTCTAGGTCCCTCCCTGCGAGTCGTGGGCTCGGGTCTGTCCAGAGGCGGCGCGTGGGGGCGCCTCCCCCTGCTCACGGCTGATACTCCCCAGCGTGCACGGATGCGCTGTATGGATTTATCCATCAGCGGATGGACGTTTGGACTGGTTTTCATTTTTGGCTCTTATAGGAGTAATGCTGCTGTGGGTTTGCCTCTGCACGTTTCGCCGTGGACCAGATGCCATTTGTCTTGGGCACACGCCTTGCCGGGCTAGAGGTTTAACTTGGGGAAGTTAACTTCTGTTTAACTTTGGGCAGAAGTGCCTGCCCGGCCACGGCAGCTGCAACATCGTGGACCCCCCCCTGCGGGGACAGGAGAGCTCCAGTGTCTCCCCATCCCCACCAACACTTGCTGTCATCTGCTTTTTTAATTCAGCCCACAGCAGCAGGGCTGAGGTGGTGTCTCATCGTGGTTTTGATTTGCATTTCCCTAATGACTAGTGATGTTGGGCAACTTTTTTGTGTGTATCTCTTTTTCTTTTTGGTATATCTTTTTTGGAGAGATGTCTATTAAAATCCTTTTCCCATTTAAAATAATTGGTTATTTTGTTTTTATGGGTAGGTTTAAGATTTCTTCACCTATTCTGAGCAGCAGACCCCGATCATAGCTATGATTTGCAAATATGCTCTCCCCTCCTGTGGGTTTTTCTTTCACTTTCTTGATGGTATTCTCCGAAGTGCAGAAGTCAAGAAATGTGACTTTATTTTAAATTTCATTATAAACAATATGTGCATCGGGGCACCTGGCGGGCTCAGTCAGGAGATCGTGTGACTCTTGATTTCAGGGTTCTGAGCTCAAGCCCCACGTTGGGCGTAGAGATGACTTTAAAAAAAATCATGATACAAAATTCAAAAGATCAAAGAGAGTAAACACAGGGTCTCTAACCCTGGTCCCCATCCCCTCTTGGGGGGATCATCCCCCATCCCAGAAGCAACCCCTGCTTATGGTGACAAGGATTAGCTGCTCAAAATATATCAGTTGGCAGACTGGCCAACATAACTCGAATTCAAGTCCGTCCATCCACCCGCTGTGTGTCTTTGGCAAATTACTTGCCTTCTCTGGGTCTCTGCACCATCATCCTGTCCCTCAGGGATGATAATCCCTGCTACACAGAGGGACTCAAGTTGCATTCATAGGTGGAATTCAGAAATCCAGAGCTGATGTTCCTACTTATCCCGGAACAAATTTGTTCTGAGGCAAGAGCCAAGCATTTGTTGATTTTCGTGTCGTTTTATTGCTAAGACGGAGCTGGTCTAGACATACTCCCGAGAACCTTTTCGGTGAGCACCTTATGGGGGTCTGTCGATGAAGTAAAAAATGCATTGAGTGTGTGTGTGAATTAGTCGTCTTAGAAATGTGGGTTTTTAAATAAATAAAAAATCTTAAAAAAAAATAAAATGTTGGGGCGCCTGGGTGGCTCAGTGGGTTAAAGCCTCTGCCTTCGGCTCAGGTCATGATCCCAGGGTCCTGGGATCGAGCCCCGCATCGGGCTCTCTGCTTAGCAGGGAGCCTGCTTCCTCCTCTCTCTCTGCCTGCCTCTGTGCCTACTTGTGATTTCTGTCTGTCAAATAAATAAAATCTTTAAAAAAAAAATAAAATAAAATGTTAAAAAAAAAAAAGGGTCCTGGGATCGAGCTCCGCGTCGGGCTCTCTGCTCTGCAGAGAGCCTGCTTCCTCCTCTCTCTCCCTGCCTGCCTCTCTTGCCTACTTGTGATCTCTGTCTGTCAAATAAATAAATAAATGATCTTAATAAAAATAAATAAATAAATAAAATGTTAGAAATGTGGGTTTCATCACTGCCCTGCCAGGAACGGGAGCTGGGGTATGGCCCAAATAGTAGTAGTAATATCGATAGAGTAACATCTCTCTCGTATGGAACACTTCTCTCCTGCCCTGCCCTCCTGTGCTGTTTAAGAATGTCACATGTAGGGGCACCTGGGGGGCTCGGTTGGTTGAGCTTCTGCCTTCAGCTTGGGTCATGATCTCAGGGTCCTGGGACTGAGTCCCATATTGGGCTCTCTGCTCAGCGGGGAGCCTGCTTCTCTTTCTCCTCCTCACTGTCTCTGTCTCTTTCTCTCAAATAAATAAATAAAATCTTAAAAAAAAAATGTTACAGGTACCACCCTGTGTCTCCCTTGTTAGAACCCTAGGAAGTCTCTATCATTATTCTCTGGCAAGGACTCTGAGGATCAGAGAGGTTAAGTAACCTGACTTTTATAACCCTATTAGCTTTATACTGGGGTTCCCCCTCTGGCTTCAGTTTGCTTATATGGAAGATGGAAATTATATAACTCCTGCTTCTTTTCAGGGCGTGTTGAAAATAAGATCCATGCCAACCTTCTATATGCATTCCCTTCCCATTCTGAATCAGGTTATCAACGGTAGAGAAAGGGTGCCAGATATTGGAAGTTAGATGGTACAGGAGGGAAAACGGAGTTACCCCTGTACTGGCCCAGTGGGTGGAGCTTGGGGTGAGGGGCGGTGAGACCACCGAAGAGTAAGGACCAAGCCAGTTATCTGCGGGAGACCAGACCCAACCCTGAGACCTGCAAATTGTCTTTCTGCTTGGCCCTTCTAATCCCAAGGCTGATGGCAGGGTGGTTTAAGGAAGGAAGAAGGGCTTATGTCCCAGGCAGGGTCGTTAGAGCAAAGTCCCTGGGTTCCACCCTCAAGCCTCAAGCCCAGACGACGTGGCCCCTCCCTCAGTCCCTTCCCACCTACTAGGGGCTGGTTTCAGGCTGCAAGTCCTGGGGCTGTCACTTCCCCTCTGGGGGCCTCCCGGGTTTCCCCTTAAAGCCAAATTATTATTACAAAATCCGATTCAACCCGTTTGGGTGTTGAAAGGTGCCTTTAATATGTTGTGCGTAGAAGTAATAAAGTACAAGGGGCGGTGGGAAGCTTTGAAGTCAGAGAAGGACAGACTGACTTCACCTTACCCATAGCAGCGCAAGTTTCCTGCCTGGAAGGTAATGTGGTAATGATAATAGCAATAAATGAGTATAATGCGATTAGATGTTAGAATGGAGGTAAACAGGACCCCGGACAGAGCCAGCCACTCGAGAAGCCCTCTGGAAAAGGCAGCTATCAAGCAGGTGCCGGCCCTCTCCGTGCAAGGGAAGAAGGAAGGGAAAACTGTGGCCCTGAGCCCCCCACGCGGCGGACCGCACCCGCCAGCCCTCCCCAGGCGCCTACTGTGTGCAGCGGGCACCCGGCCGGGCCGGGTCAGGCTGTTCTCACCGCTCGTCCCCTCCTCCCCCTCCCCCGTCCCCCGCCGGACCTCTCCCACGACCGGGGAGGAAGTGGGAGAAATGGACAGGGAAAAAAGTTGGGTTAAGCCAACGCCTCCCCACTCCCCATCGCTGCCTCTCCGGAGCCACGCAGACCCTGGCGCGATCGGCACGCGGGACCCAGACGTCCGGGGCCCGGTCCCGGTCCAGCCCGGCCGCCCGCAGTTGGGTGGGGGAACTCGGAAAGCCGGGAAAACAACCGCCCAGCCCGCCCCTCGCCAACCCCTTCCCCCGCTACGCCCCTGGCGCAGCGGGCGGAGGCGACTCTTTTATATAATCGCGGGCAGGCAGGTTGGCTGCTTCATTTAGGGACCCAGGAGCCCCGCGGACCCAAGCCGTCATTCGAAAGCCCGCCCCCGGGTCCCTTCTGCGGCTGGGCAAACTGAGGCCCCGGGAGGGCCGGCGCCTGGCCCGGGGTCCCCACTCCCTCGCGCCCCCACCCACCCCAGCAGCCCGGGCCGCCGCGACCCACGCCCGCGTCGGTCCTCGCAGTGCGCACAGCCCTCCCCGCCCCCGCTGCCATCCTGCCACGCCCCGGGCGTCGGGGGCAAAGCCCGCGCCCCCCCGCGCCCGCCTCTGCGCAGAGGCTGGGGGCCTGTTTATCTGGAGGCCCCCACCCCCCTCCACCCCGGGGGGCCCGCTCCCCCCGCGCCCCGGGGAGCTCTGGGGCCAGATAAGCTGGCAAGCTGGCACGGCGCCGCGCAGCGGGGCGGAGAGGTCAGAGGAGGGGGGGCGCGCCGGGGGCGGGCTGGACCCCCCCCCAACTTGACAAAACCTAATAACAGCCCGGTCTCCCCGGCGCAGCAGGCGAAGCCCCACGGGAGGGCAGAGACGTGGCAAGAGGGGACCTGCCGAGCCTGTTCTGGCCTCCGAGGCCGGGGTGGGGGGGGCGGGCTGGGCGTGGGGGGGGGCCGGCGGCTGCGGCACCTTTAAGACAAGGGAGGACCCCTCTTGCCCTCGGAGAAACCAGGAAGGGAGTCGCGAGCATCATACGGGGCTTTGGCTGTACTGTACAGTTACTGTAGGGGCAGTGACGCCGCCGCCGCCGCCGGAGCGAGGGAGCGACGAGGGGAGAGCGCGAGAGGCGGAGAGCGAGAGACGCGGACCCCGGAGGCGAGCGGCCGAGGAGCCCAGTCCCAACTCCGGGCCCCGGCCCCTCGCGCCCCGGCCCGGCCCGGCCCCGGCCCGGCCGCGCGAGGTAAGTCAGCGCCCGGCGCGGCCCCCCGCACGGGGTGCAGGGCGGGGACGGGCTGGGGGCGCTGCGCCCACCTCTGCCCTCCGGGGAAGGGGAGATCGCGGAGCCGCCGACGTTCCGCAAGTTTCAGAGGAGGGGGTGGTTGGCAGCTGCCCGGAGGCTGGAGGCACCCTGGATCCCGAGCGCGGGGAGGGGGCGCCGCCCGGGAAGGGGAATTGGGGGCGAAGTGCATGGACTTGTGCCCCAGCGCCCCCCCACCCCGCGAGTGCATGGCTTTTCGGGGATCCCAGGCGCGCGGGGAGCGGGGGAGGGGAAGCGGGGCCGCATTGAGGGTGGGGGAAACCGGCGTGGGGAGATAGGGGGGCGCGTCGCGTGCTAAGTTTGCAGCTAGGTACTGGGGGTGCTCTCGCCCCCCGGGGGCCTATTCGGTGTTGCGTGCATACGTTGGAGTTGGCCAGGATTGAGCTCCATGGGGGATGGGGGGGAGGGGGCTGAAAAAACAGGGAGGGGGGCTTTGCAAAGGAGGGGGAAGGGGTGGAGTGTCCCGGTGGGCGGGAGCGGCCGCGGGGCTTCTGGACTTCGTAGTCCCCAAGCCGCTTGCGGCTGGCAGGTGGCAGGCGGCTCGGACTACACGTCCCAGGGTGCCTCGCGCCGGCGGCCCGCCGCGGTCCGCGGGTAGGGGCGGTGCGGAGGAGGGGCGGTGAGCGGCGGGCCGGCGAGCCAATGGGCGCGGGCCGATCGCGCGGCGCGGCGCGGGGGCGGGCCGAGGCGGCCTGGGGGCGGGGCCTGAAGCCGGGCTCCCCTCGCCGGGGGCCGGTGGCGGTCCCCGGCTTCCGGCTGCGCGGCCCGCGGGCCGGCCCCCTCCCCGCCCCGGGGCCCCTCCCAGCCTGGTTGTGTAACCGTCCCCAGCCCCCCTCCCCTCGGCCCCCCGCCCCGGGGGGGAGTCACCCACCCGGCGCTCCCCGGGGAGGGCGGCGGCCCGAGCGGCCGCACGGCGCAAGCGAGCCCGGGGATGCGCGGCCTAGTGCAGGCCGGGCTCGGGCGTGGGGGAGGCGGGCGGGCGGACCCAGATCCGGGGTAATTTGCATCGCCCTCCCCCCAGCCCGGGTGGGGATTGGCCGCCGGCGGCGGGGGGTGGCGCGGGGCCAGGCTCACTGCCGCCTCCCGGCCCCTCGGAGGGAGCCAGCCCAGCCGCAGCCGCCGCCACCGCCGCCGCCGGGGCCGGGCCCCCTCGCCGCTGCCCCGGGAAGGAGGTAGGAGCCCCCCGCGCGGGCGGCGCGGCGGGGGCCCGCGGGCCGGGGCGGGGGCCGCGCGCTGCGGCCGGGGCGGGGGAGGGGGCCGCTTCCTGCCCCCGCCCGGGCCTGACTCAGCCTTGGGTGGGGGGACCGGCCTGGCCCCTTGCCCCGCCCGCGCGCGGCCGCGCGGCTCCGGCCCCCGAGGAGGAGGCGGAGAGCACCCCTGTTCCCCCGCCCGCGCCCCCAAAGCGCGTGACCCCGTCTCCTCTGGCCCGGACCCCCCTCCTTCCCCTTGACGCCACCACCACGTGCGAACGCTGAGCCCCGGCAGAGGAGGGGGTGAGCTGGTGGGATCCGGCCCCCTCCCTCGCTCTTCCTCCCTCCCTGGCTTGGAAACCAGCTCCCTCCCCCGGCCCCAGGCCTGGGAACCAGGCAGGGGCCTGAGCTGAGCTCTGGGGCCGGTGCACCCCCAGGCACAGGCCTTTGCGGGTTCTGGGAGGCACTGCCCGCGCTGGCTGGCTGCGGGGGAGCCCGGTGGACCGCAGCAAGAGACTGCTGTCCAACCAGGCCGGGGCACCTAGTGGGTGCCCACTAAGTGTTTGGGAAATGCAGCCAGCAGTGGGGTGAGCGGCATGGGGAGGTGGACGACTAGCCTCTCTCTCTCTCTCCCCCTAGCCAGGCAGCGGAAGTGAGAGAGGTGTTGGTGCCCCTTCCCCGGCTGTGCCCACCTGGTTCACCCATGGGTGGCAGGCTTGGTTTACCCCCCCGCCCCCTCACTGCCAGCTGCCTCCGGGAGCGGGGCTGGCTGGAGAGGGCATCCGGGATTCCAAGTCAGCCCCCCCCCCCCAACAGGGCCAGGGCGTAACCCTGAGTGTGCCGCTCCCTCACTGGGGGGGCCCTCCGCACGACCCGCCGATCACTTCCTATTGGCAGAGCTGGTCTTGGGAGAGGTCCGGGGAGCTGGGCCCTGCTGCTGCCGGGCTGAGGGCTCCAGGCAGGGGGCATTTCCCCCGGGGCCAACCCCCAGTGGGGCCCCTGGAGCACACCGGGCCTGGCACTTGTCAGCTGGGCTCGGGGCTCTGTTTACCGCCAGCCATCGCTGTGGCGACGGGAGCCTAGGGGAGAAGGGGGGGCAGGAGCCAGTGACTGGGAGAGCGAAGCCCTGGGATCCGCATGCCTAATGAAGGAAAGAGGAGCCAACGGGGACACTGAAATTTTAATTCGTGGGTCACTTTGGGGGGGTATTTATTATTTAGCTCTGATTGGCTGCGTGGTGGCCAGTCAGCACCCTGGCCCGGGCCGGGAGCCACGAAACTCTCCGCGCTCACAGCCCCGGGAGAAGCAGTGTTAGGGCTGCGGTGGGGAGCTGGTGTGCCCTTTTCTCGGTGTGGGATACTGAGGCCCCACAGAGCTCAGCCTCCGTCCAGCAGGGCAGGCTCCCGAGGCAGTAGCAAGCACCTGTGTTTGCTTTTTTCCTTGCTGTCTCTTCCTCGGGGCCCGACGACCTACGCCTGCTTCAGGCTGGTGGCAACCCCCCACCCCCACCCCCGACCCTGGCCGTCTTAGGAGGAAACCAGAGGACCCTGGCGAGGGGGGCTTACAGCAGCCTTGGGAGCCTGTGGGAGCCTGTGTTTTGGTGAGGGGTGTGGGGACCGGGGCTCAGGGGCAAGCAGAGAGCAGCCCAAGGTCACCTCGCTGGAGCAGGGTCTGTCCACCGTGGTCCTGCCTCCTGGCTCAGGATGAGGCCCAATCTTCCTTCCTCTCAGCGGAGGGGCGCCCACACCCCTGTCTTCCAGAGGGCCTGGGGGTTGAGAGCAGGCGTCTGGGGGCCAAATGGAGCTTTCCTGGGGCTCTCGAACCCCTTTACACAAAGAGGACAGTGAGACTCAGAGAGGGCCAGCGAGGTGCCCAAGGTCACACAGCACAAACCCCTGGCCTCTCACCTCCCAGTCTTTTCTGGCCGGCCCTTTTACGACTTGCTGAGGCCTTTCCCACCCCCTTGGAGCCACAGTCCCGCACCTTGGCACCTTGGCCCCTGAAGACGGGTAGGGCTCTGGGTTTTATGACCCATTATCCCCAAGATGACTGAGGTCACTTCGAAAAAGCCAAGTCTCGGGCCGGCTGCTCTGCAGCAGAGCTGGCCCAGGTCTGCAGGGGTTTCGAATGACGGCCTACCAGCTGCTCTGTGATGTCGGACAAGCCCCTCGGCCTTTCGGAGTCTGGATGTCCCCCCTCGTAAGGTGGGGTTACAGGGTACTCTGCAGTTGGTGGCTGCCGGTCTGCCCGTGTCCTCGCTCCTTCCCTCCCCAGTTGAGGGAGCCCCTAGGTCAGTTCAGGGCACTACCTGGATTCTGCTGGAGTGTGTCGCGGGCCCGGCCGCCCCCACCTGTCACCTTGTGCTCCAGGCACCTGATGGGCCATAAACCGCCCTGCCACAGCCCTGGGCGGTGGGGACCAGAGGAACAGGCTTGGGTGGGGGCCAGGGTGGCCCAGTCCCAGCCTACCCCTTGCCTCACCCAAGGTCTACCTGGGGAGGTCACTACCCCTCTGTGCACCTCAGTCTCGCCGTCAGCCCGACTCCAGGCCTGCCCCAAGCTCCCCGTGTGACCTCAGGCAAACCTATCCCTCTCCTGGGCTATCACAAGGCAGTGCTGAGGGGGTGTGAGAATAAGCTGTCCTTAGCCCCAGGGCCCCCAGGGGAGGGGGATTTAGTCCCTTGCTGGTGCCCCCGGGGCAGTGTGGAGGAGGGGGGGAAGGAGCCCTGGCAGGACCAGTTAGACAGTGCAGAGCTCAAAGTCAGCTCTGTCGTGTGACCCTGGGCAAGTCCCTTCCCCTCTCTTGAGCCTCAGTTTCCTGACCTGTAAAGTGGGGCAATGATTACAGAACTTGTGATGCTTGATGTCGAGATGATCGAGATCAGGCCCCCCACCCCCGCCCCTGAATCTGTGGAGGAGCAGCTCCTGCCCTTGGGGTCCGAGGCCCAAGGCCCGAGGCCCGAGTCCCGAGTACCAAAGTGCGAAAGATACCCGCGGAGAATCTGGCGCTTGTGAGGAGCGTGGCCAAAGGACCGGCCCCTCCATCTGTCCCCCCAGCAGGCTGTGAACGGCCACTCAGTGGAAGTGTCCCCACCCACGCCTTTCTGGTTTAACTGGAAAACAAGGCCTGATCCCACCTCCCATCAGGATGTGTTTGATGGGAGGGAACTTGGCGGCTTTGTGGGCACGGGACACTAGGGCCCCCCCCCGATAGGCCGAGCTCCCCTTTGGGGCTTCGGGGCTGAGCCCTCCGCCTGCCCAGGCTGGGGGCGGGGGTGGGGCTGGTGCAGGCACCTCCTGGTAACAAGCAGGCCTCCGGGGAGGGAGGAAGAGGCTGGAAGTACAGAGGAGTCTGGCTCCTAGAGGCTCCCCAGGCCTCTTCCCGGCGTTTTGTACAAGCAGGTGCAGCCTGAGCAGGGGTGGGGTAGGCAGGGATGGGATTTTGTGAGGCTTGGCTCTACTTACCCCAGGTGATGGGAAGCTCGTTCCTTCTAACACCATGAATGGCCTCTCTCTTCCTGGGGCTTCCTTTTGGAACCTGGTACTGGTACTCAAGAGCGTGGGAATAGGCTGAGCCTCAGCCCCACCCATGAGTTGGGGGTCAGATGGGATCCCCATGACCTCCTCGTCACCCTTCCCCCTACACTTCCCACTGGGCTCGCAGCCTTCCTGCCTCTGGCCCTTTAAGGCCTGGGCAGGAAGCCCCTCCCCATTTAGGGCAATAATGGACACATAAAATGGCCGAGGGCCTGTTTGCTGGTGTCTGGCCTGGAGGGAGGCCTATGAGGACAGGCAGGCTAGGAGCCCGGCAGCCCCGCCAGGCCCTTGGTGCCCCCCACTCCCTAATCGGGACGCTGCATTCCTGTCCCATTAAACCCCAGGCCAGGGACCGGGCCAGGCAGGGATTGGCACCAGGTCAGGGCGGGGTTACCCATTGGGACCAACCTTGCAACACTGGCCGCTGGCCTGGGAGGGGGCGGGGTGGCTGGGCGTGGGCCTGGCAGCCGCACCTGGGCACCAGACTTGCTGTGTGACCTTGGGCGGGCCACCCACCCTCTCTGGGCCTGAGCCTGGTTTTCCCCTCCAGGTGACAGCTCCTCTCCCCTGGCTTCCTCCTGGGCCCGCCCCCACACACTCCCTTGACACACAGTAGGTGGGGAGGGGCTAAATTCCTGCAGTAATGTTCAGAGATTAAGCTCCAAGCCCCCCCCTCCCCGTGCACAGGAGAAGGTCAACAAACAGCCCCATTGGGCCTCTGGGTACTGGTGCTGGCACACAGTAGGTCCTCAGGCAAAATTTGCCCAGTGGGCGAGAGCGGGACCCTGGGCCTAGAGCAGCCACAGTCCCCTTGCCGCTGTTGTGACCTCTGAGGAGACCGGGGCACAGAGACCCTGTGTTTTGCCCAGAGTCCTACCATTTGGAAGTGGAAGAGCTGGGGTGGGCCCAGGCTGCTCTGTGTGGCACATAGTAGGTGTTACAGTTCCCTTTGGTTTCCTGTCATTCTTTTCTGTGGGTGAGGGGTGGAGAGGCCTTGACCCCTCACTAAACTGTCCCCAGGCCCCCCACCCCCACCCCCAGAACTCCTCCAGGAAGACGTCACATGGCAGTTAACCTGCCTGCCCCCTCTCCTTCCTGAGGGGTGGGGGAGAAGGAGGAGACCCACCCCAACCCTCACTTTGCACCCTTGACCTTGGGAAGCCTGGTAGATGCAGCCTCCTCTCCCTGTCCCTCTCCCAGGCGCCCACCTCTGGGCCTTGGCCTCTGCTGTTCCCCATGCTTGGGACGCCCTTCCCACAATCCTGGGGTCCTTCCTGGTGGCACCTGCTCCTCCTGGGACCAAGGGACTGCACCTCTGACCTCACCCTGGGGCCCTAGCAGTTGCGTGGCAGTGGCTCAGGTCTGCTAGTCTGAGTCCCAGCCCAGCCGCTGGTCTGCTGTGTCACCTTGCCCGGGTCTCCTCACTGCTCTGAGCCTCTCCTCGTCTGTAAAGCCCAGGGTTACAGCAGGAAGGTTGAAGTCAAGGTGCCTGGTTAGTGCCTGAATTAGTTCCTGAAATGTCCAGGGCGCAGAGGAGGCCCCAGAAGGGCCGAAACCGGCTCGGGCTCTGCGGTCTTGGAAGAAGTGCAGCAAGCGACCCCAGGTTAGGTGGGAGGTGGGACTGGGGAGCCCCCGGCGAGGTGGGCAGGGCTGGGTGTGGGCTCTCTCTGGCGCCTGGCTCTGTGGTCTTCGGCTCATCCGGTTTGCTGCGCCCCTACTGTGCGCCCGCCGTAGTGGCGGGAGGGGGGTGGGCGGGGAACACAGAGAGAAGGGGTGCCCCACCTCTAGCCCGGGAGGAGCCTGCTGAGGCCTGCCCCTCTGCCGCCGAGTCAGCACCCAGCACCCCGGAAATCCCACAGAGGCGAGCGCGGGGGCGGAGCTCTGATGAAAGATGGGCCTGGTGGGTGTGGGCCTGAGCTCAGGGGACCCCCCCACCCCACCTCCTGGCCTGGCCGGCGTGGGGGTTGGGCTTCCCGGAGGAGAGGAGTTTCATTGGATTGTCATTGCCAAGGAAACCGCCTGGTGTGGGGGCACCTACTAGGCGTCAGGTGTGAGCCAGGCCTGTTGGAGCGCAGGAAGCCTTGAGGCTCTCTGGGGAGAAGACGCAGGGCCCAGTGGGTGTGGAGCAGACGCGGCTCTTTGCTGCCAGGAGCCCACCCGACCCAGCGAGGGGGCTCAGCTGCCTCCCCTCTCCTGGCTTACTCCTCTTCTAACTCTTTCTTAGAGGGAGGGCCCCAGGAGGCTGGGTGGGGGCCGTGGCCCAGGGCGTGGCGGGCAGGTGGCCTGTGTTCCTGGAGAGAGGGAGTGGGCCAGGTGTCTGCAAAGCCAGTTTAGTTTCCAGGGTGAGGGACGAGGTGATGGCTTGTTGGGCTGGTGGCGGGAGCAGGGACGTGGGAGGCCAGACCCAGAGGGTCAGGATCGCCGGGCGCCCCAGGCTAGGGGTCCAGGTGTGTCTGGACCCTTGTGTTCTCCTCTGTCAGTGGGGGTCATGCCGCTCTCACGGGGCGGGGTGGCTTCTTTGGCCTGTATCCATCCTCCCAGGCCTGGCCCTCGGGAGGACCTCTTATGGGTACGTGCGGAAAGAGATGCTCTTGGACCCGGCGCAGACCCCAGGACTTGGCCCGGTGCCCCACACCAGTTCCGAGGCCCAAGCTTGCTCCGTCCCAGCCGGGTGGTTTCCAGCAAATGAGAACCTGGGCCTCTTCACCCTTGAAGTAGGGCTGTGCGGGCCCCCTTGCCCTGCGGGCTCAGTGCCCGTGGGAAGGCGGGGGCGGAGCGGCCGTGGAAGGGGGGCTGGTGAATCATCTGAACCATCTCAGGGCCCGACCTCGAGGCCCCCAGAGACACCTCAGGGTCCGAGGGGACGCTGGGGCACCCCGGTGGGGGGGGACAGATCAGCCAGGGTGGCCATCTTGAGGCAGATCAGAAGGGGGTAAGGAGGGCCAAGGCCAGTCTGATCCGGAGCCCATCTGCCCACTTGCTCCCCGGGGCCTGGGGCCAGACGGCAGATGGTGGCAGAGGGTGGAAGCCGCCGTGGGGGCTCCTCCGAGGCCTCCCGGGGCTGAGCCTCTCAGAAGGGGTTAGCCCCCCATCTTCCTGCTCCCAGCAGCCACTTGTCAGCCTCCCCCCGTCCCAACGGGCTGGCGGAACTGGGGGGGGAACCGAGCAGCTGGTGCGGTCAGTGGGGGGGGGGGAAGAGGGCGGGCCGCGGAGAGAGGCATCCTGGGAAGTGTAGTTTGTGCCTGTGTGGCCACACAAAGGCCTCTGTGTCGGCCCCAAGGCCTGGACCCCGTCCCCAGGGCGGCCCAGGCTTGGGACCGTTCCGCCGCGGCCTTGGGGCCGGCCGCACCAACCGTGGGCTCCGTGGCCCGCCAGGCTGGCCACTCGAGGTGGGAGGGATCTGGGTTCGAGCCACGCTGGGCTGCTTGGCGCTGGGGGCTGGCGTTCCAGAGGTCCTGAGGAGGCCAAGGAAGGCACAGCTGCGTCCCTCTCCCGGGAGACGTCCGGAGGGCTCTGTCCCGGGAGCCGACCAGCCAGAGGACTATGGGTTGTGTTGGGTGGCTCGGGGCAGCCGGGGGCTCCCCAGAGAGGGCGGAGGGGTGCGGACAGGAGCCAGAGGGTTGCACAAGCGCCTGAGTGGTTGGATGAGTCACAGCCCAGGGGAAGGCAGAAAAAAGGAGTGGGGAAGAGGGGCAGGACAGACTGAGTGCCGCCCCCGCCGTGGCCAGCTCTTCCAAAGCCCTCTGTCCATTTAACGGATGGGGAGACTGAGGCCCGGGCCGAACAGCAGTGGCCAGGGTGGCCAAGAGTTGGGGGGCACTGGATGGGCCTGATGTGGACAGGAAGCCCCCAGCCCCCTGCTCCGCCTCTGCGGGTTCATCCGTGGCAGGCAGGGGAAAGCAATCCCAGGGCCAGACTGCTCAGTGGGGGCTCCCCGGGGCCACCAGGGTTTGTTGTGACGTCCCTGGCTCTGCCCTCCCCCAGGGCACGCCTACAGCCTGGTGACCCCAGCCTGATCTCTGGGTCTCAGCCTCTCCTTTTCCTTGAGTCAGAGCCCCCCAAGCGAGCTAGGCCTCACTGGGAGGTGGGAGTGAGGGTCCGGGAGGCCAAGAGGCCAGACGGACACGGACCCTCTGGTCATGCACCCTAGGTTTGAGCTGGGGTGCAGCTGCAGGGCCGTGGGCACAGGTCTCCTCCCCGAGGCCTGGTTTCTCGCCTCCCTGGCGGAGATGGTGCTGCCCCGGGGGGACGGCTGGGGGCTCCGGTGTGCTGGCGCCTGGTGGGTGGCTTGTGTCACTGTCTCCTAGAGAGGCTGGGGGCAGGGGCAGGGGCAGAAGCTAGCGCTCAGCTTCGTGAGAAAGCAAGTCCCGGGAGTCATTCGTTGGGCACCTACTGTGTGCTCTCGTCCCACCGCAGATCACCTCTCGGATGGGTCGTCTGGTGGGCCCTCTAGTGGAGGACAGGGCACCGGGGTCCTTACCCTGAAGCATCCAGCGTGGGTTTTGCCGATGTCATCTCACCTTGATGGTGCTGAACCACACCACCCCCACCCCCTCGCTTGGGCAACTGAGGCTGGGGGGCGGGGCAGGGTGCTCCTTTCCCAGGGTCCCTGGCCGGCACCCTCACGAGCACCCCTCCCTCCCCGGCGCTGTAGGTCTCGGCGCGGAAGATGGCCGGCGGCGTGGACGGCCCCATCGGGATCCCGTTCCCTGACCACAGCAGCGACATCCTGAGCGGGCTCAACGAGCAGCGGACGCAGGGCCTGCTGTGCGACGTGGTGATCCTGGTGGAGGGCCGGGAGTTCCCCACGCACCGCTCGGTGCTGGCGGCCTGCAGCCAGTACTTCAAGAAGCTGTTCACGTCGGGCGCCGTGGTGGACCAGCAGAACGTGTACGAGATCGACTTCGTCAGCGCCGAGGCGCTCACGGCCCTCATGGACTTCGCCTACACGGCCACGCTCACCGTCAGCACGGCCAACGTGGGCGACATCCTCAGTGCCGCCCGCCTGCTCGAGATCCCCGCCGTGAGCCACGTCTGCGCCGACCTCCTCGACCGGCAGATCCTGGCGGCCGACGCGGGCGCCGACACCGGGCAGCTGGACCTCGTCGATCAGACCGACCAGCGGAACCTGCTCCGGGCCAAGGAGTACCTCGAGTTCTTCCAGAGCAACCCCATGAACAGCCTGCCCCCCGCCGCTGCTGCCGCCGCCGCCGCCTTCCCCTGGTCTGCCTTTGGCGCGTCCGACGACGACCTGGATGCCACCAAGGAGGCCGTGGCCGCGGCCGTGGCCGCCGTGGCCGCCGGCGACTGCAATGGCTTGGACTTCTATGGGCCGGGACCGCCGGGCGATCGGCCCTCGGCCGGGGACGGGGACGAGGGCGACAGCAACCCAGGTCTGTGGCCCGAGCGGGACGAGGACGCCCCCACCGGGGGCCTCTTCCCGCCCCCCGTGGCCCCGCCAGCCACCGCCACGCAGAATGGCCACTATGGCCGGGGTGGGGAGGAGGAGGCGGCCTCGCTGTCAGAGGCAGCCCCCGAGCCGGGCGACTCTCCGGGCTTCCTGTCAGGTGCGGCCGAGGACGGGGACGGGGATGGGCCCGATGCGGACGGGCTGGCGGCCAGCACGCTGCTGCAGCAGATGATGTCATCGGTGGGCCGGGCGGGGGCGGCGGCGGCGGGGGACAGTGACGACGAGTCGCGGGCGGACGACAAGGGCGTCGTGGACTACTACCTGAAGTACTTCAGCGGCGCCCACGACGGGGATGTTTACCCGGCCTGGTCGCAGAAGGTGGAAAAGAAGATCCGGGCCAAGGCCTTCCAGAAGTGCCCCATCTGTGAGAAGGTCATCCAGGGCGCGGGCAAGCTGCCGCGGCACATCCGGACCCACACCGGGGAGAAGCCCTACGAGTGCAACATCTGCAAGGTCCGCTTCACCAGGTGAGCCAGCCGCGGGGGCGTGGCTGGGTGGTGGGGGTGTTGCGGTGGGGGCGCCCTTTGCCTCAACTGCAGGCACGTGTTAGGGTTAACCCTAACCCTCCCCGACATGTGGACCCAGCCACGCGCACACATGCATGCGCACAGCGCGGGCGTGTGCAGGGGTGGCGCAGTCCTCCTTGGAAGGGCGCTCCTTCCGTTTTTGGGCACCTGCCTCCCCTACGGCCCTTGGGGAACAGCCTTGGGGTGCGGGGGAAGCTTGGGTGCTCACCACGGGGAGTGTGCGGGCGCTGGGGCCGAACCACAGGAGGCTCGAGGGGAAGGCACAGGGAGTCGCTCTTCTTCTTTTCCCAGGGGTGGTTCTCCGCTGTGCTGGAGGCGGATGTTTGCCTTGGGAGGGGGTGGCTGCCCCATAGGGCATGAGGAGCCGTGTTATCTCCTTGAGTCTCCTGGGAGCCCTGGGGGCCTCACTGTCCTTGGCCAACATTTATGGCACACCTGCGGGGTGCTGGGCCCGGTCCCAAGCGGTGGGGACCCAGGAGTGCAGAGACACGCTAGAGGCCCTGTGTGGGCGAGGGGGCACATCTGAGACGAAACCACAGAATTGGTATCGTGAGTTGGCAGACCTACAGAGAACAGAGTGGGGAGCGGCAGCTGTTTTAAACAAAGCCGATATCCCAAGGAGGCAAGGGAAAGGCAGCGTGAACAGCCGGTGCAAAGGCCCTGAGGCCAGTGGACTTGGGGGTTGCAGCTACCTGTGGAAGGAATGGGCCTACGAGCCACTGGGCTTGGTCCCCAGGCAGGAGGAGTCCGAGGCCAGGCTAGGGGAATTTGTGATTGGATCTTAGGAGCCCAGAGCTGGCTGGTTGGGCCTTGTGGGCCAGCCCAGTGGGGGTGGGGGGCTGGCATGCAGGGGCCTGGCCAGGCTGGGTGACTCAGCATCACCCCCTACCCCCACCCGCCCTGGGGTTCCCCCAGCCACGCCCACCCAGGCTAAAGAAAGAGGCCATTGTCCCAGCTTCCCGGCCCTGCCCCATGGGGACAGGACAGAGGGGCTGACCCCTGGCCCCCTCCCCAGCAGGCCAGGAGAACAGGGTGCGGCCCAGACTGCAGGGTCCGGCATCCCCGGCGAGGGGCCGAGGGTGCTAGGTGGGAGGGAGGCGGTCTAGTTGGTGGCCCAGCTCCCATCCCTTTGGTGAACTTGGGGAGCTCATAGTCTTGGGGCCTCCCTCTTTCTCCAGACGGGAGTCCTAAGGTGGCTGCGGGCCCAGGAGCAGCCTGATAGAGGCCCAGCAAGCCAGAGTCTGGAGAGGTGACCGGGCTGAGCAGAGGCCTGGAGCACCCCCACCCCACTCCCCCAGCTGCCCTAACCACAGGCCTGACGCAGTTTCATTCTGACCTGCTGTACTCGTGGTTACCCCACCCGGACTCGGGCTGATCCTGTTTGCCATTCAGGGAAGCTGAGGCAGGGAGAAGGTCTCTGGGCTGTGCCTCTTCCCCCATGTGCCCACCTGGCTCCTCTTTGCCCCCAACCCAGGGCCCCAGCCCCCACGCCTTCCTCCAGGCCAGGGAGCCCAGGGGCCCCTCTGAGTCACACTAGAGAGTTGAGTAAGCGGGGCCTGTGGCAGCCGGGGCTATAATTACCCGGACCAGGGCTTGGGGTGACGAAACAGGCTGCTTCCACCCCCACTCCACCACTTTGCGGCCCCTGACCCGCTGTGCAACTTGGGGCAGGTCACTTTCCCTCTCTGAGCCTCACGTGGGGAAATCTCTGTGCACTGCTTGCATAGTCCGAGCCCCTGCTGTCCCCTCTGGACCCGGCCCCATGCTAGGATCCGGGCAAGGCAGCTGGAGGACCATGTTAGTGGACTTTGGGCGGGGTGAGAGGAAGGGAACTTGGCGGCTGCATCCCCTCACTGCTGACAGACCCGGTCAGTCCAGGGAATGATGAGTTCACTGTGGTCTGAGTTCCATTGATGCACCTAGAAGTAATAAGGCTGGAGAATAGGCAGGAGTGTGGTTGCAGAGGGCCAGGCCTTGACCCTCAGAGCAGTAAAGAGTTAATAAAGAGTTAGAGCAAGTAAGGACACCAGCTCTGTGGGTGATTCCAGAGGGAGGGACCTGGGGCTAGAGGAACCTCGGGGAGACCAAGTCTCTGTCTGAGGGGTGGGAAAGCCTTCCTGGAGGAGGAGGGCATTTGAGATGGGGCTTTGAAGGATGAATAGGAGTTTGTCACTCCTGGCTCTGACCAGGCTGGCCACATGTGAAAAGTGAGAGACCCAGTGTATCTCAGACGTATGGTGCGAGAGGCTGCAGCAAGGAGTGGGTCAGTTGCTGGCCAGGGCTCCCAAGACCCAGGTCTCTGCCCCTGCCATGTGGGTCCAAGCAGGAGCCCTCTCCTGTGACTGCAGCCCAACACAGTGTAGGAAAGCATCATGTGAGTCACTACTGTGATTTTACATTTTCTGATAGCCACATTTTTAAAAAGTTAAAGGAACGAGTGAAAGTAATTTGAATCATACTTTGTATCCTTTTTTTTTTTTATACATCTAATGTGTAAGCAGTGTGCCAAATCATAAATGAGTTTTTTTACATTACATTAACCAGATAAAGTCTTCAGAATCTGGGATGCATTTTGCACTTCTAGCACCTCTCAGTTCGAACAGGACATGTTTCAGGGGCTCAGGGGCCACATGCAAGCAGTGGCTGTTGGGGGACAGAGCCGCAGCTGGCCTGAAGTTGCTTAAGGCTGATACGCTGACCAGCTCTGGGGGCCGAAAGGCCCCAGATTGAGCTAGGTCCACGCTGTTCCCTATGGGGCAAGATGGGCAGGCAGAGATCCCGGAATCACCCTGACCCTGCTGTCTTGGGGCTCATGGTCCAGTTAGGCAGACAGATGAGGAACAAGGAAACTGACATGAGAGTCAGATGGGGTGGTGGTATGAGGGACATGGGGTGGGGTCGGCTGTAGGGGGTGGAGGGCCCTCTCTGAGGAAGTGACATTTGAGCTGGAATTTAGATGTGAAGATCTGGGAAGAAAGTGCTCCAGGCATCAGGAAGAGCACATGCAAAGGTCCTGAGGTAGGCACGTGCTTAAGCGTGTTGCCGTGACAGCCAGGAAGCCAGGGTGGCCGGAGCCAGCCAAGAGAAGCAGAGGTGCTGGGAGAGTTGATGGGTCCTAGGGGCCGTGGGGTGGAGACTAATGGCCCTGGGATGCAGGACTGCCGGTGTTAAAAACCAGGACAGCTGGCCCCCCCATCTGTTACCAAACACCCCGGCATTCTGCCTTGTGCCCTGTAGTATATTTCAGACCCTGGAATAGGGCCTGGTGCTCAGCAGGCACTCCATAAAAGTCCCAGGGGGGAAGCCCCTTCTATTTCTCCTTCTGTGGCTGAGAAAAGGGGCTCAGAGAGGTTCAGCCATTGTCATGAGGCCACAAGGCGAGTGGGGTCCGAGGCCCGTTTCCATTCCTGTGGGCCCTCGGCGCCCCCCTCGCCCCATAACGCCCAGCACTGCCCCTGCTCCAGTGCCGATGTCTCACGTCCCCAGCCAGGCCAGCGGGCTGGGGGGTGGGCGGCAGCGGGGGGGGGGCCCCCGGCGGTGCCCACTGACCCGTCGCCCCGTCCACAGGCAGGACAAGCTCAAGGTGCACATGAGGAAGCACACGGGCGAGAAGCCGTACCTGTGCCAGCAGTGCGGGGCGGCCTTCGCCCACAACTACGACCTGAAGAACCACATGCGTGTGCACACGGGCCTGCGTCCCTACCAGTGTGACAGCTGCTGCAAGACCTTCGTCCGCTCCGACCACCTGCACAGACACCTCAAGAAGGACGGCTGCAACGGCGTCCCCTCGCGCCGCGGCCGCAAGCCCCGCGTCCGGGGCGGGGGGCTCGGGGGGCCCGACCCCTCCCCGGGGACCGCCGCCCCGCCCGGCGCCCCGGCCCCGCCCGGCTCCCCTGACGCCCGGCGCAACGGCCAGGAGAAGCACTTTAAGGACGAGGAGGAGGACGAGGAGGCGGCCAGCCCCGACGGCCTGAGCAGGTTGAATGTAGCGGGTGCCGGCGCAGGGGGAGGCGACGGGGGCACCGGGCCCACCGCCGACGGCAGCTTTGCGGCCGGACTTGCCTGAAAACCAAAAAGAGAAAACAGAAACCCGAGAGAGAGAGAGAGAGAGAGAGAGAGAGAGAGAGAGAAAATCACCCACCACCCCCCCAAAAAACACAAAAAAAGAAAATCTATCTATATGCAGATATCTATCTATATACAGATATATATATGAAACGTCACAGGATCTAGGGTAGTGCTTTTCTCAGATTTTTCTCCTTCATGATGTTCTCTCCCTCCACGGGGACCCTCGCCCCCGCTCCGGCTCCCCGTCCCCCCACCCCGTCGATGGGTTTCGGGGCTCACTTTGGGGTTTTTGCGGGACACAGATGCGGAGGCCCCCGGACGTCCCCTGGCGCGGAGTCTGGGGTCCCATCTGAGGCCTGGTCAGGGCCCCAGGCCCCAGGTGGGGGTGAGGGTGGCCGTGGGGGGCTGGGGACGGTGGGGGGCGGGCTTTTGTTTTCCTCCCCTCGCTGGTTTCTACGAGTCTTTCAGACAGGACCTTAAACGCTCTCTGTCCGCTGTGAGTGGACGTTAAAATGTACCCGCTCCCCACCCCCCATCCTCCTTCCTCAGGGCACTTACTAAGTGGGGGTCTCCCCGCCTCCGTCTCCCCAGTGGCCTCCCTGCCTCCCGTTCCGGCCTGCGGTCCTCTGTGTCTCCTGGCCGCTGTGACACAAATCTATTTATTTCCAGGCCTGGAGAGAGGGGAGCCCCGGGGGGTGGGGGAGCACCAGGGCGGCTCCCAGGGGCTCCCGCCGCCTCCCTTCTCGGCACTTACACCCCGGCGGACCCCCACCCCCGCCCCGGACCTCCGCTCAGGGCGCCCCCCGCCCCGCCCGC
>PISX010012217.1:0-61655 GCA_004024625.1 Mellivora capensis | reverse complement strand
CCCAATTTCCCTCAACTCCCTTCTCCTCTCCATCTCCCCATGTCCTCCGTGTTATTTGTTATGCTCCGCAAATAAGTGAAACCATATGATAATTGACTCTCTCTGCTTGACTTATTTCACTCAGCATAATCTCTTCCAGTCCCGTCCATGTTGCTACAAAAGTCGGGAATTCATCCTTTCTGATGGAGGCATAATACTCCATAGTGTATATGGACCACATCTTCTTTATCCATTCGTCTGTTGAAGGGCATCTTGGTTCTTTCCACAGTTTGGCGACCGTGGCCATTGCTGCTATAAACATTGGGGTACAGAAGGCCCTTCTTTTCACCACATCTGTATCTTTGGGGGTAAATACCCAGTAGCCCTCTGCCCATTTCTTGATTGGATTATTTGTTCTTTGGGTGTTGTTTGATAAGTTCTTTATAGATTTTGGACACTAGCCCTTTATCTGATATGTTGTTTGCAAGTATCTTCTCCCATTCTGTCAGTTGTCTTTTGGTTTTGTTAAGTGTTTCCTTTGCTGTGCAAAAGCTTTTGATCTTGATGAAATCCCAATAGTTCATTTTTGCCCTTGCTTCCCTTGCCTTTGGCGATGTTCCTAGGAAGATGTTGCTGTGGCTGAGGTCGAAGAGGTTGTTGCCTGTGTTCTCCTAAGGATTTTAATGGATTCCTTTCTCACATTGAGGTCCTTTATCCATTTTGAGTCTATTTTCATGTGTGGTGTAAGGAAATGGTCCAATTTCATTTTTCTGCAAGTGGCTGTCCAATTTCCCCAACACAATTTATTGAAGAGGCTGTCTTTTTTCCATTGGACATTCTTTCCTGCTTTATTGAAGATTAGTTGACCATAGAGTTGAGGGTCTATTTCTGGGCTCTCTCTTCTGTTCCACTGATCTATGTGTCTGTTTTTGGGCCAGTACCATACTGTCGATGATGACAGCTTTGTAATAGAGCTTGAAGTCCAGAATTATGATGCCACCAACTTTGGCTTTCTTTTTCAATATTCCTTTGGTTATTTGAGGTCTTTTCTGGATCCTTATAAATTTTAGGATTATTTGTTCCATTTCTTTGAAAAAAAATGGGTGGGATTTTGATAGTGATTGCATTAAATGTGTAGATTGCTTTAGTTAGCATAGACATTTTCACAATATTCTTCCAATCCAGGAGCATGGAACATTTTTCCATTTCTTTGTCTTCCTCCATTTCTTTCATGAGTACTTTATAGTTTTCTGAGTATAGATTTTTAGCCTCTTTGGTTAATTTATTCCTAGGTATCTTATAGTTTTGGGTGCAATCATAAATGGGATTGACTCCTTAATTTCTCTTTCTTCTGTCTTGTTGTTGGTGTAGAGAAATGCAACTGATTTCTGTGCATTGATTTTATTTTCTGGCACACTACTAAATTCCTGTACAAGTTCTAGCAGTTTTGGAGTGGAGTCTTTTGGGTTTTCCACATATAGTATCATATCATCTGCAAAGAGTGATAGTTTGACGACGACTTTGCCGATTTGGATGCTTTTAATTTCTTTTTGTTGTCTGATTGCTGAGGCTAGGACTTCTAGTACTATGTTGAATAGCAGTGGTGATAACGGACATCCCTGCCATGTTCCTGACCTTAGCGGAAAAGCTTTCCGTTTTTCTCCATTGAGAATGATATTCACTGTGGGTTTTTCATAGATGGCTTTGATAATATTGAGGTATGTGCCCTCTATCCCTACACTTTGAAGAGTTTTGATCAGGAAGGGATGCTGTACTTTGTCAAATGCTTTTTCAGCATCTATTGAGAGTATCATATGGTTCTTGTTCTTTCTTTTATTAATGTGTTGTATCACACTGATTGATTTGCGGATGTTGAACCAGCCTTGCAGCCCTGGAATAAATCCCACTTGCTCGTGGTGAATAATCCTTTTAATGTCCTGTTGGATCCTATTGGCTAGTATTTTGGTGAGAATTTTCACATCTGTGTTCATCAAGGATATTGGTCTGTAATTCTCTTTTTTGATGGGATCCTTGTCTGGTTTTGGGATCAAGGTGATGCTGGCCTCATAAAATGAGTTTGGAAGTTTTCCTTCCATTTCTATTTTTTGGAACAGTTTCAGGAGAATAGGTATTAATTCTTCTTTAAATGTTTAAATGTTAGATTTCCCCTGGGAAGCCGTCTGGCCCTGGGCTTTTGTTTGTCTGGAGATTTTTGATGACTGTTTCAATCTCCTTACTGGTTATGGGTCTGTTCAGGTTTTCTGTTTCTTCCTGGTTCATTGTGGTAGTTTATATGTCTCTAGGAACGCATCCATTTCTTCCAGATTGTCAAATTTGTTGGCGTAGAGTTGCTCATAGTATGTTCTTAAAATTGTTTGTATTTCTTTGGTGTTGGTTGTGATTTCTCGTCTTTCATTCATGATTTTATTTATTTGGGTCCTTTCTCTTTTCTTTTTGATAAGTCTGGCCAGGGGTTTATCAATCTTATTCTTTCAAAGAACCAGCTCCTAGTCTCGTTGATTTGTTCTATTGTTTTTTTGGTTTCTATTTCGTTGATTTCTGCTCTGATCTTTATTATTTCTCTTCTCCTGCTGGGTTTAGGCTTTCTTTGTTGTTCTGTCTCCAGCTCCCCTAGGTGTAGGGTTAGGTTGTGTATTTGAGACCTTTATTGTTTCTTGAGAAAGGCTTGTACCACTATATATTTTCCTCTCAGACTGCCTTGCTGTGTCCCACAGATTTTGAACCGTTGTGTTTTCATTATCATTTGTTTCCATGAATTTTTTCAATTCTTCTTTAATTTCCTGGTTGACCCATTCTTCTTTAGAAGGATACTGTTTAGTCTCCATGTATTTGGGTTCTTTCCAACTTTCCTCTTGTGATTGAGTTCTAGCTTCAGAGCATTGTGGTCTGAAAATATGCAGGGAATGATCCCAATCTTTTGATACCAGTTGAGACCTGATTTATGACCCAGGATGTGATCTATTCTGGAGAATGTTCCATGTGCACCAGAGAAGAATGTGTATTCTGTTGCTTTGGGATGAAATGTTCTGAATATATCTGTGATGTCTATCTAGTCCAGTGTGTCATTTAAGGCCTATATTACCTTGTTGATCTTTTGCTTGGATGATCTGTCCATTTCAGTAAGGGGAGCGTTAAAGTCCCCTACTATTATTGTATTATTGCTGATGTGTTTCTTTGATTTTGTTATTAGTTGGTTTACATAGTTGGCTGCTCCCATGTTAGGGGCATAGATATTTAAAATTGTTAGATCTTGTTGTTGGACAGACCCTTTGAGTATGGTATAGTGTCCTTCCTCATCTCTTATTATAGTCTTTGGCTTAAAATCTAATTGATCTGATATAAGGATTGCCACCCCAGCTTTCTTCTGATGTCCATTAGCATGGTACATTGTTTTCCACTCCCTCACTTTAAATCTTGAGGTGTTTTCGGTTCTAAAATGAGTTTCTTGTAGGCAACATATTGATGGATTTTGTTTTTTTTATCCATTCTGATACTCTATGTCTTTAGATTGGGGCATTTAGCCCATTAACATTCAGGGTAACTATTGAGAGATATTAATTTAGTGCCATTGTATTGCCTGTAAGGTGACTGTTACTGTATATTGTCTCTGTTCCTTTCTGATGTACTATTTTTAGGCTCTCTCTTTGCTTAGAGGACCCCTTTCAATATTTCCTATAGAGCTGGTTTGGTGTTTGCAAATTCTTTCAGTTTTTGTTTGTCCTGGAAGCTTTTGATCTCTCCTATTTTCAATGATAGCCTAGCTGGATATAGTATTCTTGGCTGCATGCTTTTCTCGTTCAGTGCTCTGAATATATCATGCCAGTTCTTTCTGGCCTGCCAGGTCTCTGTGGATAAGTCTGCTGCCTATCTAATATTTTTACCATTGTATGTTACAGACTTCTTTTCCCGGGCTGCTTTCAGGATTTTCTCTTTGTCGATAGGACTTGTAAATTTTACTATTAGGTGACGGGGTGTGGGCCTATTCTTGTTGATTTTGAGGGGGGTTCTCTGTACCTCCTGGATTTTGATGCTTGTTCCCTTTGCCATATTAGGGAAGTTCTCTACAATAATTCTCTCCAATATACCTTCTGCTGCCCTCTCTCTCTTTCTTCTTCTTCTGTAATCCCAATTATTCTAATGTTTCATCTTATGGTGTCACTTCCTCGAATTCTCCCCTCGTGGTCCAGTAGCTGTTTGTCCCTCTTTTGCTCAGCTTCTTTATTCTCTGTCATTTGGTCTTCTATGTCACTAATTCTTTCTTCTGCCTCATTTATCCTAGCAGTAAGAGCCTCCATTTTTTATTGCACCTCTTTAATAGCTGTTTTAATTTCAACTTGGTTCAATTTTAGTTCTTTTATTTCTCCAGAAAGGGCTTTTATATCTCCAGAGAGGGTTTCTCTAATATCTTCCATGCCTTTTTCGAGCCCGGCTAGAACCTTGAGAATCGTCATTCTGAACTCTAGCTCTGACATATTACCAATGTCTGTATTGATTAGGTCCCTAGCCTTCGGTACTGCCTCTTGTTCTTTTTTTTGTGGTGAGTTTTTCTGCCTTGTCATTTTTTCCAGATAAGAGTATATGAAGGAGCAAATAAAATACTAAAAGGGTGGCAAAGACCCCAGGAAAATGCGCTTTAACCAAATCAGAAGAGACCCCAAATCGTGGCGGGGAGAAAGGGGATAAAAAGAAGTTCAGAAAAAAAAATTTTAAAAAGAAAGCAATGTAAAAAAAATTATATACGTATATATATTAGGCTGATGACTAGAACAGGGTCACCCACTTAATTTGGGGGTATTTTGGTCTCTTAGAAGAAACTATCTCCTAAAATTTTAAAGAATGAAAAATGTATATAAGGGTAAACACAATGAAGGGATGGAATATGCCTATAAAGATGAAAAAAAAATTTTTTTGAATTTCTAAAAAAAGGAGTTGATAAAGTAAGTTGGTTGGGAGAATAAAGAAAAAGAAAGTGGAGAGGATTTGCTCAGGCTGGAGACTAGAACAAGCCTGTAGCTAGATTTATGGTATATTTTGATCTACTAGAGGAAGTTGTACCCCAAATTTTTTAGAAGAAAAAAACCCTATGTGTATACAAAAAATAAAGTTAAATACTATGAAGGATAAAATATGACTATAATAATGAAGGTTCAAAAAAGATTATTTTTTTGGAAAGGTATTGTTAAAATAAACTAGTTTAAAAACGTTAAAAAAGAAAAGGGTAGAAGTTAAAAAAAATTAGAAGAAAAAAAAAAGAAAAAATTAAATTAACTGCAAGACTAAAGGATCATGGGGAGAAAGCCATGAATTCCATGCTTTGCTTTCTCCTCCTCTAGAATCCGCTGCTCTCCTTGGTAAGTGAACATGGTCTTGGCTGGATTTCTTGTTGATCTTCTGGGGGAGGGGCCTGTTGTAGTGATTCTCAAGTGTCTTTGCCTGAGGCGGAATTGCACCGCCCTTACCAGGGGCCGGGCTAAGTAACCCGCTCGGTTTCGCTTTCGAGAGCTTTTGTTCCCTGAGCGCTTTCCGTAGAGTTCTGGAGGACGGGAATGAAAATGGTGACCTCCCAATCTCCGGCCCGGAGGAGCCGAGAGCTCAAGGCCCCACTCCTCAGTGCGCCCTCAGAGAAAAGCCACAATCACTCCCGTCTCCCTGGCCTCCGGCTGCGCTCCGAGCTCACCCAGCCTGCGACCGGTTCAAGGTAACCCCGAGCTGAGAGCTCACTCCTTGGCTCTGTCTCTGTAGCTGGCTTCCCTGCTCTAATACCTGTGAGCTCTGGGACACTCAGACACCCCCGATCCTTCTGTGACCCTGCAGGACCTGGGGGCACGCTGACCCCACGTGGGCTTCACCCTGGTTAAGCCTCTGGAGTGATGTCCCTCAGTAGAGCAGACTTTGAAAAGTCCCGATTTAGTGCTCCGTTGCTCCGCCGCTTGCCAGGAGCCGCCCCCCTCCCCCCGCCCCCTGCAGTCTATCTTCTCGTTCCTTTGGATTCACTTCTCCACCGGCCCTACCTTTCAGAAAGTGGTCGATTTTCTGTTTCTAGAATTGCTGTTCTTCTTCTCTTCGATCTCCCGTTGGATTTGTAGGTTTTTGCAGTGGTTTGATAAGCTATCTAGCCGATCTCTTGCTACCTGATGCAGTCTCAGCTGCTACTTCTCTGCCATCTTGACTCCTCCTCGAGTCTTGTTTTTTCATCCACTTTGTCACCCTATGTTTATTTGGATGTTTACTCCTTTTACATTCAAAGTTATTATTGATACATAGTGCCATTTTGTTACTTGTTTTGTAGTTGTTTCTATAGGTTTTCCTGATCCCTTTTTCTCTTGCTATATTCTGTGATTTGTTCACTTTCTTTAGTGATATATTTGGATTCCTTTCCCTTTATTTTTTGCATATCTATTACTGATTTTTGACTTGTGGTAGCATTAGTTTTGTATACAACATCTTTTGCATATAGTCTATATTAAGTTTATGGAGGCTTAAGTCTGAACCCATTTTTTTACTCTTCCCTTACTTTTTAGGTATATAGCCTCATATTTTACATTTTTGTATTTTAAGATTTTTTTACAGAAATACTTATATTTAATGCTTTTGTGTTTTACTTTTTATACTCTCACTCATGTTCTTTCCTTTCCACTCATAGAATCCCCTTTAATATTTCTTGTAGGGCTGGCTTAGTGTCTACCACAAAAAGTGGTACTTTTTCTCTGAGAAAATCTTTATCTCTCCTATCCTGAAAGATAGGTTTGCTGGATAGGATATTCTTGGGTGCAGGTTTTTCCTATCAGCACTGTAAATGTATCATGCCCCTTCCTTCTGACCTGCAAAGTTTCCTTCCCAGCACATTTATTGAAGAGACTTTAAACATTGTATATTCTTGTTTCCTCTGTCATAGGTTAACTGACCATATAAATGTGGGCTTTATTCCTGGGATCTCCATTCTGTTTCCTTGATTCATTTTTGTTTTGGTACCATATGGTTTTGATTACTATAACTTTGTAGTATATCTTGAAATCTGGATTGTGATACCTCCAGCTGTTCTTTTTCAAGATTGCTTTGACTCTTCTGGGTCTTTTTTTGGTTTTAGAATTATTCTAGTTCTGTGAAAAATACTTGTATTTGTTAGGGATTGCTTTGAATCTGTAGATTGCTTTATACAGTCTCGGTATTTTAACAATATTAATTCTCCCAATCCTTGAGCGTGGAATATGTATTTTTTGTGTCTTCAGTTTTTTTCCAACAGTGTTTTGTAGTTTCAAAGTACAAGTCTTTCACCTCTTTGGTTAAGTTTATTCCTAGGTATTTTATTGTTTTTGGTGCAACTGTAATTGGAATTTTTCATTTTTCCTTTCTTTTAAAAAGATTTTATTTATTTAGGAGAGAGAGAGCAAGTGAGAGCACAGGCTGGGTGAGGGGAAGAGGAGCAGATTCCCCAGGTGATCCTGGGATCATGACCTGAGCTGAAGGCAAATGCTTAACTGACTGAGCCACCCAGGGATGCTGTTTTTTGTTTTTTGTTTGTTTGTATGACTTTTCATTCTGCTACTTCATTATGAGTATATAGAATGCTACCAATATCTGGGTTTTTTTTTTTTTTTTTACTGATTTATTTTTATTAACATATAATGTATTATTTGCCCCATGGGTACAGGTCTGTGAATAGTCAGGCTTACACACTTCACAGCACTCACCATATCACAGCCCTCCCCAATGTCCATAACCCAGCCACCCCCTCCATTCCCTCTTCCCCCACCAACCCTCAGTTTGTTTTGTGAGATTAAGAGTCTCTTATGGTTTGTCTCTCTCCCAATAACATCTTGTTTCATTTTTCCCTTCCCTACCCCCCAAACCACCCACTCTGGTTATCAAATTCCTCGTATCAGGGAGATCATATAATTGTCTTTCTCTGATTGTCTTATTTTGCTCAGCATAATACCCGCTAGTTCCATCCACATCGTTGCAAGTGGCAAGATTTCATTTCTTTTGATGGCTGCATAGTATTCCATTGTATACCACAACTTCTTTATCTATTCATCTGTTGATGGACATCTAGGTTCTTTGCATAGTTTGGCTATTGTGGACATTGCTGGTATAAACATTTGGGTGCATGTGCCCTTCAGATCACTACATTTGTATCTTTAGGGTATACACCAAGTAGTGCGATTGCTGGGTTGTAGGGTAGCTCTATTTTCAAATTTTTGAGGAACCTCCATGCTGTTTTCCAGGGTAGCTGCACCAGCTTACATTCCCGCCAATAGTGTAGGATGGTTCCCCTTTCTCTGCATCCTCGCCAGCACCTGTCATTTCCTGACTTGTTAATTTTTAGCCATTCTAACTGGTGTGAGGTGGTATCTCATTCTGGTTTTGATTTGTATTTCCTTGGTGCCAAGTGATGTGGCACACTTTTCATGTGTCTGTTGGCCATCTGGATGTCTTCTTTGCAGAAATGTCTGTTCATGTCCTCTGCCCATTTCTTGATTGGATTATTTGTTCTTTGGGTGTTGAGTTTGATAAGTTCTTTATAGATTTTGGATACTAGCCCTTTATCTGATATGTCATTTGCAAATATCTTTTCCCATTCTGTCCGTTGTCTTTTGGTTTTGTTTACTGTTTCCTTTGCTGTGCAAAAGCTTTTGATCTTGATCAAGTCCCAATAGTTCATTTTTGCCTTTGCTTCCCTTGCCTTTGGTGATGTTTCTAGGAAGAAGTTGCTGCAGCTGAGGTCGAAGAGGTTGTTGCCCGTGTTCTCTCTTAAGGATTTTATGGACTCCTGTCTCCCACTGAAGTCTTTCATCCATTTTGAGTTTATTTTTGTGTGTGGTGTAAGGAAGTGGTCCAGTTTCATTTTTCTGGGTATGGCTGTCCAGTTTTCCCAATACCATTTGTTGAAGAGGCTGTCTATTTTTCCATTGGACATTCTTTCCTACTTTGTCAAAGATTAGCTGACCATAGAGTTGAGGGTCTGTTTTGGGGCTCTCTATTCTGTTCCACTGATCCATGTGTCTGTTTTGTGCCAGTACCATACTGTCTTGATGATGACAGCTTTGTAATAGAGCTTGAAGTCTGGAATTGTGATGGCACCAACTTTGGCTTTCTTTTTCAACATTCCTCTAGCTATTCGGAGTCTTTTCTGGTTCCGTATAAATTTTAGGATTATTTGTTACATATCTTTGAAAAAAAGATTGTATTTTGATAGGGATTGCCCTAAACATATAGATTGCTTTAGGTAGCATAGACATTTTCACAATATTTGTTTTTCCAATCCATGAGTGTGGAACATTTTTCCATTTCTTTGTGTCTTCCTCGATTTCTTTCATGAGTACTTTATAGTTTTCTGAGTACAGATTTTTTGCCTCTTTGGTTAGGTTTATTCCTAGGTATCTTATGGTTTTGGGTGCACTTGTAAATGGGAGTCAATTCTTAATTCTTAATTAATTCTTAACTCCTTAATTTCTTTTTCTTCTTTCTTGTTCTTGTAGAGAATTGCAACTGCTTTCTATGCATTGATTTTATATCCTGACATGTAACTGAAATCCTGTAAGTTCTAGCAGTTTTAGAGGCGAGTCTTCAGGGTTTTCCACATGAAGTATCATATCATCTGCAAAGAGTGAGAGTTTGACTTCCTCTTTGCCGATTCTGATGCCTTTTAATTCCTTTTGTTGTCTGATTGCTGAGGCTAGGACTTCTATGTTGAATAGCAGTGGTGATAGTGGACATCCCTGCCGGGTTCCTGACTTTAGGGGAAAAGCTCTCAGTTTTTCTCCATTGAGAATGATATTCACTGTGGGTTTTTCATAGATGGCTTTGATGATATTGAGGAATGTACCCTCTATCCCTACACTTTGAAGAGTGTTGATCAAGAAAGGATGCTGTACTTTGTCAAATGGTTTTTCCAGCATCTATTGAGAGTATCATATGGTTCTTGTTTTCTTTTATTAATGTATAGTATCGTGTTGATTGATTTGTGGATGTTGAAGCAGGCTTGCAGCCCAGGAATAAATCCCACTTGGTTGTGGTGAATAATCCTTTTAATGTCCTGTTGGATCTTATTGGCTAGTATTTTGGTGAGAATTTTTGCATCTGTGTTAATCAAGGATATTGGTCTTCTAATTCTCCTTTTTGATGGGGTCTTTGTCTGATTTGGGGTTCAAGGTAATGCTGGCCTCATAAAATGAGTTTGGAAGTTTTCCTTCCATTTCTGTTTTTGGAAACAGTTTCTGGAGAATAGGTGTTAATTCTTCTTTAAATGTTTGGTAGAATTCCCCTGGGAAGCTGTCTGGCCATGGGCTCTTGTTTGTTGGGAGATTTTTGATGACTGCTTTAATCTCCTTACTGTGTATGGGTCTGTTCAGGTTTTCTATTTCTTTATATGTCTCTAGGAATGCATCCATTTCTTCCAGATTGTCAAATTTGCCAGTATAATATGTTCTTAAAATTGTATTTCTTTGATGTTGGTTGTGATCTCTCTTTTTTCATTTATGTTTTATTTATTGGGTCCTTTCTCTTTTCTTTTTGATAAGTCTGGCCAGGGTTTATCAATCTTATTAATTCTTTCAAAGAACCAGCTTCTAGTTTTGTTGATTTGTTCTACTGTTCTTTTGGTTTCTATTTCATTGATTTCTGCTCTGACCTTTATTATTTCTCTTCTTCTGCTGGGTTTAGGCTTTCTTTGCTGTTCTTTCTCCAGCTCTTTTACATGTAGGGTTAAGTTGTGTACTTGAGAGCTTTCTTATTTCTTGAGAAAGGCTTGTATTGCTAAATACTTACTCTCAGGACTGTCTTTGCTTTGTCCCAAAGGTTTTGAACAGTTGTGTTTTCATTGTCATTTGTTTCCATGAATTTTTTCAATCTTAATTTCCTGGTTGACCCCTTCATTCTTTAGTAGGATGCTCTTTAGCCTCCATGTATTTGAGTTCTTTCCAACTTTCTTCTTGTGATTGAGTTCTAGCTTCAGAGCATTGTGGTCTGAAAATATCCAGGGAATGATCCCAATCTTTTGTTACTGGTTGAGATCTGATTTGTGACCCAGGATGTGATCTATTCTGGAGAATGTTCCATGTGCACTAGAGAAGAATGTGTATTCTATTGTCTTGGGATGGAATGTTCTGAATATATCTGTGATGTCCATCTGGTCCAGTGTGTCATTTAAAGCATTTATTTCCTTATTGATCTTTTGCTTGGATGATCTGTCCATTTCAGTGAGGGAGGTGTTAAAGTCCCCTACTATCATTGTAGTATTGTCGATGTGTTTATTTGATTTTGTTATTAATTGGTTTACATAGATGGCTGCTCCCATGTTAGGGGCATAGATATTTAAAATTGTTAGATCTTCTTGTTGGACAGACCCTTTGAGTATGGTATAGTGCCCTTCCTCATCTCTTATTATAGTCTTTGGGTTAAAATCTAAGTTATTTGATATAAGGATTGCCACCCCAGCTTTCTTTTGATGTACATTAGCATGGTAAATTGTTTTCCACCCTCTCACTTTAAATCTGGAGGTGTCTTTGGGTCTAAAACGAGTTTCTTGCAGACAGCATATTCATGTTTCTTTTTTTTTAACCCATTGTGATACCTTGTGTCTTTTAATTGGGGGCATTTAGCCCATTTACATTCAGGGTAACTACTGAAAGATATAAATTTAGTGCCATTGTATTGCCTGTAAATTGACTGTTACTGTGTATTGTCTCTGTTCCTTTCTGATCTACTTTTAGGCTCTCTCTTAGCTTAAAGGACCCCTGTGCCTCCTGGATTTTGATGCTTGTTCCATTGACCATATTAGGGAAATTCCTTACTATAATTTGCTCCAATATACCTTCTGCCCCTCTCCTTATTCTTCTGGAATACCAATTATTCTAATATTGTTTCGTGTTATGATATCACTTAGCTCTCAAATTCTCCCCTCATGGTCCAGTAGTTGTTTGTCTCTCTTTTGTTCAGCTTCTTTATTCTCCATCATTTGGTCTTCTATATCTCTCTTCTGACTCTTTATCCTAACAATAAGAGCGTCCATTTTTTTTTATTTATTTATTTGCGAGAGAATGAGTGAGAGAGAGCATGAGAGAGGAGAAGGTCATAGGGAGAAGCAGACTCCCCAAGGAGCTGGGAGCCCGATGCGGGACTCGATCCTGGAAGTCCGGGATCATGACCTGAGCCGAAGGCAGTCAAGAGCGTCCATTTTTTATTGCACCTCATTAATACCTTTTAAAAATTTCAACTTTAGATTTTAGTTCTTTTATTTCTCCAGAAAGGGATTTTAATCTCCAGACAGGGTTTCTCTAATATCTTTCATACCTTTTTTGAGCTCAGCTAGCACCTTGAAAGTTGTCATTCTGAATTTTTTTTTTTTTAAGATTTTTATTTATTTATTTATTTGACAGAGATCACAGTAGACAGAGAGGCAGGCAGAGAGAGAGAGGGAAGCAGGCTCCCTGCCGAGCAGAGAGCCCGATGCGGGACTCAATCCCAGGACCCTGAGATCATGACCTGAGCCGAAGGCAGGGGCCCAACCCACTGAGCCACCCAGGCGCCCCGTCATTCTGAATTCTTGATCTGACATATTACCAATGTCCATATTGATTGGGTCCCTAGTTGTCAGTACTGCCTCTTGTTTTTTTTGGTGGTGAGTTTTTCTGCCTTGTAATTTTATCCAAATAAAATATATGGATGAGATAATAAAATACTAAAAGGGTGGCAAAGACCCCAGAAAAATGTATGCTAACCAAATCAGAAGAGACCCCATACTGGGGGAGAAGATAGAGGGTAAAAAGAAAAAAAAAAAAAAATATATATATATATATATATTAGACTAGTGAATAGAACAGAGCTACCTACTTGATTTTGGGTGTATTTTGGTCTCTTAGAAGAAACTACCTCCCAAAATTTAAAAAAAATATGTATACAAATATAAGGGTAAACACAATGAAGGGATGGAATATGATTGTAAAGATGAAAATTTTTTAAAAATTCCAAGAAAGGAATTGGTAAGTTGGTTGGAAAAAGGAAAAAAAGAGAGAGAATGTGTTAGGCTGGAGACTAAAGCAAAGCCTTGTGTTAGATTTAGGGTATATTTTGACCTATAAGAAGAAACTATCTCAGAATTTTTTAGGAAAAAAAAAACTCTATGTATACAAAAAATAAGGTTAAATACAATGAAGGATAAAATATGACTATAGTAATGAAGGTTTAAAAAGATTTTTTTATAAAGGTATTGTTAAGATATCTAGTTTTAAAAATGTTAAAAGAAGAAAGAGAAAATGTTAAAAAATAAATAAAAATTTAAAAAACCTTAATTTTGGAAGACTAAAGGATCATGGGGAGAAAGCCATGAATTCCATGGATTGCTTTCCCCTAGCTCTGGAGTTCCGCTGTTCTCCTTGATCAGTAAGCTTGGTCTTGGCTGGATGTTCTTGCTGATCTTTTGGGGGAGGGGCTTGTTGCAGTGATTCTCAAATGTCTTTGCCCAGAGTGGAATTGCACCGCCCTTGTCAGGGGCCAGGCTAAGACATCTGCTCAGTTTTGCTCTCAGGGCTTTTGTTCCCTGAATGCTTTCTGTAGAGCTCTGGAGGATGGGAATGAAAATGGCGGCCTCCCAATCTCTAGCCTGGAGGAGCTGAGCTCAGGGCCCCACTCTTCAGTGCTCCCTCAGAGAAAAGCAGTCAATCCCTCCCCTCTTCCTGGTCTTCGGCCCACTCTGAGCTCACCTGGCCTGTGATTGAGCGTATCAGTCTCTGGCATACAGCCCCATTTGGAGTCTCCAAACCCAGCAGATTCCTGCAGCTTCTCCTCTGGGGGAGGAAGGTGAGTCTCCTCTAATCTGCCATTTTTGGGGTTCCTGCTCAAAGAGCAATGGCCCAACTGTGGCACAGATCACAGTTTAAGGTAACCCCAAGCTGAGAGCTCACTCCTCAGCTCTGTCTCTGTAGTCGGCTTCCCTGCTTTAGTACCTGGGAGCTCTGCCACACTCAGACACCCCCGATCTTTCTGTGACCCCGTGGGACCTGAGAATACAGTGCCCCCATGAGGGCTTCACCCCCCTGCTTAACCTCTGGAGCGACATCCCTCAGTGGAGCTGACTTCTAAAAGTTCTGATTTTGTGCTCCGCTGCTACACCGCTTGCCAGGAGGTGGACCCTCCTCCCCCTCCCCCATCATGGTCTATCTTCCTATTGCTTGGATTCACTTCTCTGTACATCCTACCTTTCAGAAAGAGGTCGATTTTCTGTTCCTTCAATTGCTGCTCTTCTTCTCTTCAATCTCCTGTTGAGTTTCTGGGTGTTAAATTTTTACTGCAACTTTACTACATTCATTTATTCTAGTAGTTTTTTGGTGGAATTGTTAGGATATTCTATGTATTGTGTCATCTGCAGATAGAGATGGTTTAACTTCTTTCTGATACTCATACCTTCTATTTTTTTTCTTGTCCAATTGCTTTGACTAGGAATTCCAGTACTGTGTTGAATAATAGTGGTGAGAATAGACATGCTTGTCTTGTTCCTGATCCTAGAGAAAAAGCTTTCAGTTTTTCACCATTACGTGTGATGTCAGCTGTAGGTTTTGTTTACGTATGGCCTTCACTATGTCAAGATATGTTCCCTCTGTACCCACTTTGTTTTGATCATGATTGCATGTTATGTTTTGTCAAATCCTTTGTCTGCATCTATTGAGATGATCATAATTTTTATCCTTTTCTTTTTTTTAAAGATTATATTTATTTGACAGAGAGAGATCACAAGTAGGCAGAGAGGGAGGCAGAGATAGAGGGGGAAGCAGGCTCCCTGCTGAGCAGAGAGCCCAATGTGGGGCTCGATCCCAGGACCCTGAGTTTTCAACCTGAGCTGAAGGCAGAAGCTTAACCCACTGAGCCTCCCAGGCACCACTATCCTTCACTTTCTTAATGTAGTATATTGTTTTACAAAGATTGAACCATTTTTGAATTCATAAATAAATCCCACTTTATTGTGGAGAACTATACTTTCAAATATATTCTTGAATAGAATTTGCTGATACTTTGTTGAGTATTTTTGTGCCTATGTTCATCAGGAATATCGGCCTGTAATTTTATTTTTGGGTGTGGTTCTTTTTCCAGTTTTGGTATCAGAATAATGTTGGCCTTGTAGAATGAATTGGACATGTTCCTTTCTCTTCTATTTTTGGGAACAGTTTGAAGGGAAAGCATGTTAACTCTTCTGTGGTAGAATTCACTGGTTCTTGTGTACAGTCATCCCCTGTGTAGATTGTGTGTACTTGGTGACTTTCACTGGTTGGCTGGAGCTGGGGGTTGTATGGGTTGGGGGTGGTGGGGTACTCTGTGCTGGGGCTGCCCTGACCGGATGGCTGGGGCCAAAATGGACACACACTGGGATGGTCCTGAGGCACTCCACATAGAAGGTTCCCAGCAGGAAAGCTGACGCTGATGTAAGTGCAAGGTGAGGTGTCCTGGGACCCTACACACAGAAGGTACCTTGGTAGGATAGCACAAGCTGAAGTGGGTACACAGTCCCTGGGGTCTCGGTGCAGAGGGCACCCTGGCAGAACAGCAAAGGCTGACATGGATGTAGAGTGGAGTGGTCCTTGGGTTCTACATGCAGAGGACACCCTGGCAGGACAACTGAAGCTGAAGTGAGTATAAGTCTGGGTTTTCTTGTTCTGTGTAGATAGTGCCTATGCAGGATGGATGGAGCAGAGATGGGCATTGGCCAGTGTGGTCTCTGGGCTCTCTATTCAAAGTCTGCCATGGGAGGATAGCTGAAGCTGAGGGGGATGCCATTTGGGAATGTCCCAGGGTTCTCTACATTGAGGGTGACCTAGCAGAACAGCTGAGGTAGGTGCAAGCTGGGGTGTCCCTGGGTGCTCACTGTAGCTTGTGCCCTGGTGAAGTGGGTGAAACCAAAGCTGGCACAGGCCATTGGTTCCTGGGGTACTCCATGAAGGGTGGAGCTGTCCTGTGCTCTCCATGCAGGAAGTCCTTTGCCAGTGTGGCAGGGCTGAAGTAGGCATTAATGAGGAGGTCTTGGAGTACTCTGTGTTGGGGGCGCTCTAGTAAGCCATCTAAAGGTGAAGTGGTGTGGGCCTAGAATGTTCCAAGGTGCTTTGCCTATGTCACCTTGATGCAATGGCTGGAGCTGTAGTGAGCACTGATCAGGAGTGTCCTGGTATGCACTGCCCCATGTCTACCTTGGTGGGATTGCTGGGGCTGGTGTGGGCTAGAGGCCTGGGGCTCAGTGAAGTGGCAGACCAGTTAGGGCACTGGATCCTGCTCACATTCATACCAAGATGGAGGGGGAGTGTAAACCATGTTTCTCACAAGCTCTTCCAACCTGGGGAGAATTCCAGCAGCTTTTCCAGCATTTGGCAGAGTTCTAGGGCTGGCTTTTTGATATGTTAGTTGCTCTTTTAAATTTTGGCTTTCTTTCTATGCCCAAGCGTCTGGGGCTGGTGCCGGCTAGGAACACATGCCTCTCTGAGGCAACTGGCCAGCTATGGGATCTGGACCCTGCTATAGCCTACACTCTCAAGGTGGAGGGGTTGTGTAAATCATGGTGCTCACCAGCCCCACCAAGGTGGAGAGAGTTCCAGGGTTGGATTTTTTTTTTTTTTTTAAGAGAGAGCAAGTGCCTGTGAGCTGGAGGGGAGGGGCAGAGGGAGAGAATGGGGCCCTATCTCATGACTGGAGCCAAAATCAAGAGTCAGATGCTTAAACCACTGCACCACCCAGGTACCTTTAGGGTTGGATCTTTTATTATAGTAGTTGCTCTTTTAAGCTATGGCTTTTTACCTGTGCCCCAGGACAGATGAATCTGCTTCTGGTCCTTCTGTCCTTTCCCACTGCAGTTTACTTCACTGGGGGTAGGGGTTCCCTCCGTTACCATGTTTCAATCTATCTTGCTGTTCTGTCTTTTGTTTTGCAGAAGCTGTTCAGTCATCCTTCAGGTCTTCTTCAGGAGGAAGTGATGTATAAGTAGATAGAGATCTGGTCTGTCTGTGGAGGAGGTGAGTTCAGTATCTTCTAACATCACAGTCTTGGACTGGACTTTCATAAATTAAATACATTTAAGTACCTGTTTACACCAACAGTGGCAGAAGGTATATTCTTAATCAGGGATAATTACTACATGATTGCTGAATTAATCATATAGACTATCCTTATGACAAATATGAATTTTATTGAGTCTTAAGGATAAAACATTGTATAGTAAAGGGCAAACACTGTGGCCCTAATTAGATACAAAATTAATTCTAGCTGTGCCATTTTTTCCATGTCCTTGGAAAAAAATTATATCTCTAAGCTAAGCTAATTGGAAAAAGGTCTATCCCAGAATTAGTCAATAATTATTAAAAATGTGATGCACAGTTACTGGGTATAGGGAGTGAGTAGGGATTCCTGGTGAAAAGGGAGTTAGATATTCTTCAGAGTAAAATCGTTTGAATGAGAAGATTACTTAGTAAGTTATATTTAATAATGTGGTTGTGTGTATTCCAGATGACATGCAGCCTCAAGTGCCTCATCTGGAATAGTCTCATGCCTAAAAATAAAAATATGCCTAAAAACTGGCAGACAGTGTTCTCTCCCCTGAGCCTTTAACACATGGATGCTCATAGGGTACCTGGAAGGTGATGGTGATGGAGGTTTTAGCCATAGAAGGAGCTCAAATATTTTGAATTCTTGGAGGCCATCATTCTTCTTCTTTCTCCCTTTACATTCCAAGGAGCATCGCTGAAGTAGCACTTTTTTTCTCTTATCCTGGGGAAGCAGGATTTTTTTTTCCTTTTTCACCCCTGACTTCCCTATATTTCTGTCTTTAACGCAGGGGTTTTCCTCCCACTAGTACAGGTGTAGGGTATTCCTAAATCCTTCCCTTCCCACACAGGAGATGGGAGACCTATCCTTGACATTTCTTCTCTGTCATTTGCTTGCTGTGGAAATAACTTTCCTGGAATCAATAAGATATCTTTGATGGGTTAAAAATGTGCCAGGAGTCCTTTATCTAATTCCTTGCCTCCTGAATCTGAGATGTTCTTAATGGTTTGGTTGACCAATAGAATATGGCAGAAGTAAGGTTCTGAAGCTAGGTTATAAAAAGCCTGTAGCTTTAGTCCAGTTGTCTTGGAATGCTCAATCTTGGGGTGCTCCATGTTGGAATCCAACCACCATATTATAAAAAAACAGAGCCAACCTGGGGTCTTATATAGGAAGTGGTGTCAAATGCACCAGCTGAGGTAATCAACTGCTGGCATTAACTGCCATCCATATACGTGAATAATAGTGAGTATCCCAAATTTTATGAAAGACCTGAAACTACACATCCAAGAAGCTCAGTGAACTTAAAGGAAGATAAACTCTGAGGTCCACACTGAGTAAAATGAAATCACTGTAAGACAGAATATCTTGAAAGCAGCAAGAGAAGAGCAGACAAGGGATCATCAATAAAATTAACAGCTGATTTCTCATGAGAAATCACGTGGGCCAGAAGATAATGGGATGAAAAATTAAAGTGCTAGGGTGGGAGGGTGGAAGTCCTTCCAACCAAGTGTTTATTGGCAAAACTGCTCTTTGAAAATGAAGGAAAAATTAATATAGTTCCAGATAAACAAAGGGCAAGAGAATTTTTGTCTACTAGACCTGCCCTGCAAGAAACAGTGAAGGGAATTCTAAAGGCTGAAATAAAAGGACAAAGGACATGAGACAGTAACTCAGTCATACGAAGAAATAAAGATGACCAACAAAGGTTAACTAAATAGGTGTATATATGAAAGCTAGTATTATTGTATTTCTGGTTTATCTCTTTTTGTTTGCTACATGATTAAGACAAATGCATAAAACAATTCTAAATCTATGTCAATGGGCATGTGATGTATAAAGATGTGTCTTGAAAATTACAAAAATTTGAGACAGTTGGATAGGAGCAGAGGTAATGTGTCACTGAACTAATCTGGCATTAATTCAAAGTAGATCGGCATAAAGTTAGAATCTTAACTGTAATACCCACAGTAACCTCTTTAAAGAATATACTAAAAAAGAAAGGGGAATAAAAATGTCACACGAGGAAAAGAAGGTATCATATCATGTATGGAAAATAGTAAAACAGCAGAATGAGTCCTTCATTATCAGTAATCATTTTTTTTAAGATTTTATTTATTTGACAGAGATCACAAGTAGGCAGAGAGGCAGGCAGAGAGAGAGAGAGGGGAGGGAGCTCAGTAATCATTTTTTTTAAGATTTTATTTATTTGACAGAGATCACAAGTAGGCAGAGAGGCAGGCAGAGAGAGAGAGAGGGGAGGAAGCAGGCTCCCTGCTGAGCAGAGAGCCCGATGCGGGGCTCGATCCCAGGACCCTGGGATCACGACCTGAGCGGAAGGCAGAGGCCCTAACCCACTGAGCCACCCAGGCGCCCCTATTAGTAATCATTTTAAATGTAAATGAACTAAACTTGGGAATTAAAAAACAAGAGTCAAAATGGACTTAAAAATGAAAGAAAAAACAATGCAACTATATACTACATGCCAGAGACTCACTTTAGACCCAAAGACACTAGTAAATACAACATCAAATTATGGAAAAAGATATTCCATGCAAATAGCAACCAGAAGAGATCTGGGGTAGCTATATTAGTATATAAAATGTGTTTTAGGTTTAAATTGTTACAAGAGACAAAGAAAAAATGATATAATAATGAAAGGATTGATTCATCAAGAAGATAAAGATACATGTACCAGACACTCAAAATATATGAAGTAAACATGGACAGAATTGAAGGGAAAAATAGTTCCATGACAATAGTTGGAGACATAAATATCTCTTTAAATAGTGGATAAAACATATAGAAAGAAGATCAATAAGTAACTGGAGGACTTGAATAATATTAAAACCCAAATAGCCCTAACCAATACATTGGACGCTCCACCCAACAACAGCAGATACATATTCTTCTCAGTATGTCAGTAATGTTCTCATGAACATTCTCCAGTGTAGCCTGAGTGTTAGGCCATAAAGCAATTCTTATTTAAAACAAAAGACTACAAAGTATACTCTCTCACCAATAGAATGAGGCTTGGCATCAATAATAGAAAGAAAACTATAGATTTCACAAATATTAACACCATTAATTATTATAATATATAGTATATTATTATTAAACACCATACTCTTTACTGGTAGTCAAAGAAATCACCATGTAAATTAGAAAGTATTTGGAGGAGATTATGCTGAGTGAAATAAGTCAAGCAGAGACAGTCAATTATCATATGGATTCACTTACTTGTGGAGCATAAGGAATAACACAGAAGACATTAGGAGAAGGAAAGGAAACGTGAATTGAGGGAAATCAGAGGGGGAGACAAACCATGAGAGACTCTGGACTCTAAGAAACAAACTATAGGTTTGGGAGGGGGGTTAGGTGAACCTGGTGGTGGATATTAAGGAGGGCACACATTGCATGGAGCACTGGGTGTGGTATATAAACAATCTTAAGAACACTGAAATATTAAAAAAGTACTTTGAGATGAAGTACAATAAAAACAATATATACCAAAATTTATGAGAGACAATAAAAATAAAACTCAGAAGGAAATTTACAGCTGTAAATTTCTTTCTTTTTTTAAGATTGTATTTATTTATTTGACAGAGAGAGATCACAGTAGACAGAGAGGCAGGCAGAGAGAGAGAGAGGGAAGCAGGCTCCCTGCTGAGCAGAGAGCCCGATGTGGGACTCGATCCCAGGACCCTGAGATCATTACCCGAGCCGAAGGCAGCAGCTTAACCCACTGAGCCACCCAGGCGCCCACAGCTGTAAATTTCTACTTAAGAAAATGTCAACCTAATTTTGCTCCTCATTTTCTCATTCATTAAGATGTAAGCTAAATCCATAGCTGGAGGAAGAAAATAGATTAAAACAGAGATAAACAATATAGAGAATAAAAAAATACAGAGAATCAATGAAACCAAAAGTTGGTTCTTTGAAATGATCGACAAAAGTGACAAATTGTTTAGGAAAAAAGACAATGCACATAATTAAAATTGAAAATGAAAGAAATTACCATTCTTACAAAAATTTTAAAGGATTTTAAGTGAAAAACAATTATACCTCAAATTAAATAATGTAAATTAAATGTATAAATCTCTACGTACACAGAAATCACCAAAATTAACTCAAAGAAATAGAAAACTCTAAAGCGACCTATAACAAAAAGTTGAATCTCCAAAAAAGAAAAGTCAAGAACTAGATGGCATCATCAGTGAATTTAAAGAAATGTAACACCAAGCCCACTCAAACTCTTCCAAAAGATGAGGAGGGAATGCTTCCTAACCTTCTGTGAGACCAGCCTTATCCTTGATACCAAAGCTAGACAAAAATACCACTACAAATGAAAACTACAGATGAATGTCTCTCATGGCCATAGATAAAAGAATCCTGAATAAAATATTAACAAATCATATCCAGTAGTACATTAAAGGGATTATACTGCATGATAAAGTGGGATTTATGCCAGGAATGCAAAGTGGTTCAATTTATGAAAATAAGTCTACATAACACACTAAATTAATTGAACAAAGGGGTGTAAAACCCCACATCATCCTCTCAATTGATGTAGAAGCATTTGAAAAAAGTCAAAACCTTTTCAGGATAATAATGTTCAGCAAGGGGCACCTGGGTGGCTCAGTGGGTTGAGCCTCTGCCTTCAGCTTGGGTTGTGATCCCGGAGGTCCTGGGATTGAGCCCCGAATCCCCCGCATTGGGCTCTCAGCTCAGCGGGGAGCCTGCTTCCCCCTCTCTCTGCCTGCCTCCCTGCCTACTTGTGATCTCTCTCTCTGTCAGATAAATAAATAAAATCTTTAAAAAAAAATAATGCTCAGGGGCGCCTGGGTGGCTCAGTGGGTTAAAGCCTCTGCCTTCGGCTCAGGTCATGATCCCAGGGTCCTGGGATCGAGCCCCGCATCGGGCTCTCTGCTCTGCAGGGAGTCTGCTTCCTCCCCTCTCTCTGCCTGCCTCTCTGCCTACTTGTGGTCTCTGTCTGTCAAATAAATAAAATCTTAAAAAAAAAATAATGCTCAGCAAACTAGGAAAAGAAGGGAATTTCCTTAACCTGATAAAGGGCATTTATGCAAAACCCACAGCTAACATCATCCCCAGTAGTAAAAGACTGAAATCTTAATAACATCAGTATCAAAACAAGAATGTCTGCTTTAACCACTGATATTCAGTTTGGTACTGAGAGTTGTAGCCAGAAATATTCAATAAAAAATAAATTAATTAAAAGCATCCCAACTAGAAAGGATGAAGGAAAACTGTTTTGTAGATGACAGCCTAAGATAGCTCTAATAGCTAGTTTTTTGGTGTGGCTAACAAACTGAGCAAAATTATAGGGTACAGGATCAGCACATAAAAATCAGTTGTGTTTATATTCACCAACAATTAAAAATCCCCAAAGGAAAGTAATACTATGATTCTATTTATAATAGCATTCAAAAGAATAAAAAACCTAGGAATAAATTCAACTAAGGAAAGGAAAACTTCAAAATATTGCTGAACAAGATCAAAATCATAATTAAATATAAACACATTTCATTTTCATGGATTAGAAGACATTGTAATAGAGTGCTAGGGCTACCATAGAAAAATACCACAGACTGGTTGGCTTAAAAAACAAATTCATTTCTCTCAGTTCTAGAGGCTGAATATCCAAGATCAGAGTGTTGGCAAATTTTTCCCGAGGTCTTTCTCCTTGATGTGCAGATGGTTCCTCACAAGGCCTTTTCTCTGGATGTGTGCTTTCTTGGTGTCTCTTCCTCTTTTTATAAGAACATTATTCCAACTGGATTAGGGCCCCACCCTTATGCCTTCATTTAACTTTAAGTGATTCCTTACAGGCCCCATCTCCAAATACAGTCACACAATGAGTTAAGGCTTCAACATACGAATTTTGGGGACAAAATTCAGTTTATAAAAACTGGTAAGATAGCAACATTCCCCAAAGTAATGTACAGATTCAGTGAAATTCCTGTTAAAATTCAGTCTTCCTTTGCAAATTGAAAAAGCTGACCCTCAAAATCATATGGAATTTCACAAGCCCCCAATAGCCAAAATAATATATTTTTTAAAGATTTTATTTATTTGTCAGAGAGAGAGGAGAATGAGCGAGCACAGGCAGACAGAGGCAGAGGGAGAAGCAGGCTCCCTGCCAAGCAAGGAGCCCGATGTGGGACTCGATCCCAGGAAACATCCTGAAACCAGGATGTTTCAAATGAAAGAGTAAGACAAAACCTCATAAAAATAGCTGAATGAGGGGCACCTGGGTGGCTCAGCAGTTAAGCCTCTGCCTTCGGCTCAGGTCATGGTCTCAGGGTCCTGGGATCAAGCCCCGCATTGGGCTCTCTGCTCAGCAGGGAGCCTGCTTCCCGCCCCCACCCCCCACCCCGCCCGCCTCTCTCCTACTTGTGATCTCTGTCAAATAAACAAATAAAATCTTTAAAAAAAAATAGCTGAGTGAAATGGAGATAAGTAGTCAACCTAATAAGGAGTTCAAAGTAATAATCATAAAGATAGTTTGAACACAGTGAGAACCTCAAGAGATAGAAAATATAAGGAAGTACTAATCAGTGCTGTAGAACAAGTGAAAAATATAGGGAATAAACAGCAGATAATACAGAAGAATAGATCAGCAATCTGGAAGACAGGATAGGTAAAATCTTGTTAACTAAACAGCAAAAAGAAAAAAAAATTTTAAAGATTGTATTTATTTATTTGACAGAGATCACAGGTAGGCAGAGAGGGAAGCAGGCTCCCCGCTGAGCAGAGAGCCTGATGCGGGGCTCAGTCCCAGAACCCTGGGATCATGACTTGAGCCAAAGGCAGAGGCTTTAACCCACTGAGCCACCCAGGTGCCCCCAAAAAAGAATTTTTAAAGTTGAGGATAGTTTAGGGGCGCCTGGGTGGCTTAGTGGGTTAAAAATCTCTGCCTTCAGCTCAGGTCATGGTCCTGGGATTGAGCCCCGCATCGGGGGGCTCTGCTCGGCAGGGAGCCTGCTTCCCTCTCACTCTCTGCCTGCCTCTCCGCCTACTTGAGATCTCTGTCAAATAAATAAATAATCTTTTTAAAAAATGAGGATAATTTATGGGACCTGTGGGGCAATATCAAATATACTAACATTCACATTATAAAGGTCCCAGAAGGAGAAGAGAGAAAGGGCAGAAACCTTATTTCAAGAAATAATAGCAAATTGGCAAATGAAACTGGCAATGAAACACCAAGTCCAGAAAGCATAAAGAGTCTTAAACAAGATGAATGCAAAGAGATCCACACCAGGACACATAATTAAAACATCAAAAATTAAAGAGAACCTTAAAAACAGCAAGAGAAAAGCAACGCATTATATATAAGGAAACTCCCCTAAGATTAGATTATCAGCTGTTTTTTTTTTTTTTTTTCCAGGAGATACTTTTTGAGCCAAAGGGAATGGTGCAATGTATTTAAAGTGCTGAAAGGAAAAAACGTACAACCAACATATACTACCTGGCAAGTTTATCTTTCAAAATTGAAGAGGAGGGTTCTGGTCCAAGATGGTGAGGTAAGACCTTGACTTCCCCTCCTCCACAGAACATATCAAATTATACCTATTTATAGAGCAATTCTTCCTAAAGAACTGAGGGTTGACTGAACAGTTTCTATACAACAGAGTATAGGATGGCAAAAGAGAACAGCAAGAGAGATGGATACATGGTAATGTATGGAACCCCCATCCCCATCGATACGAACTGCAGTGGGGAGGGATAGGACTGAGAGAGTGGGAACAGGGAAGAAAGCCATAGTTTAAAAGAGCAACTAGTTTATAAAAGAGCCAGCCCCAGAACTCTGCCAAATGGCAGAAAAGCTTCTGGAGCAGTTGTGGGGGTGGTGGTCAGAGGGACTGGTGGGTGACATGGTTTATACTCCTCCCTCCACCTTGAAAGTGCAGATAGGATTTGGGTCTGGACACCATAGCTGGCCGGCCACTTCATGTCAGGTTCCCTAGCTCACACCAGCCCTGGATGCACTGGGGCACAGAAAAAAAGCCACTGTTTAAAACTCCATCAAATGGGGGATGGGGGACTGCTGGAAAACTCTACAGGTGGGAGGGACTGGTGGACGTGGTTTATACTTCCCCCTCCAGCTTAAAACATGAACAGGAATAGAGCTTGAGTACCCTAAGTAGCATGCTGCCTCAGAGAACACTGGGGATCCTTAGCCCACACCAGCCCTGGTTGCACTGAAGAACAGAAGGAGAAAAAAAAAAAAAAAAAGCTCTGGTTTGAAAGAACAAGCAGCATAGAACAGATCCACCCCTAGAACTCCACCAAATTATGAAGTAGCTGCTAGAACTTTCCCCAGGTGGGAGGGACATGGCCTATGTTCCCCTTCCACACAGAAAGCATGACCAGTCAATGGTCCAGGTACCACAACCAGCCTGTAGCCTGATTCCTCAGGCTCCTGGCCCACACCAGTCCAAGTTATCCCACCGAGGCAGTCACAGAGCAGTGCACGCCAGGACACTCCTAGGTAACGTGCACTGCAGCCCTGACTTTGCACTGGGGTGATGCAGGTGCACTGGACCCTGCAACGCTCCAGGCCCTCACCAAGTCAGCTTTAGTTTCTTTGCTTGAGCACTCCTGGCAGTAGACAGCTTTGGAGACTTCTGGATAGCATCTGCCTTGGATCTAGCTGCCCTGGTAGGGTGTCCCAGTGTGGAGTACCCTGGGAGTCCCCAGCCCGTGTCTACTGGTTGCAGCCACCCTGCCAGGCCACAACCTGCAGGAAGTGCCCCGCCACACTGCTGCCTGTACTGGCCTCAGCCAGGGCACCCCCATGCTGAGCATACGGAGACATGCCACCTCGCAACCAACTTCACTTCAGCCATCTCCCAGGGCATGTTTTGCATAGAAATCCCAGAAACCACATAAGGCTTGCACCAAATTTAGCTGTCCCAGCAGAGTGTCCCAAGCGCAGGGAACCCCGAAACCCCCTTGGCCTCTATCCCGCCTCAACAATAGCATCTTCCAAGGGATCTGTGTAGAGTTCTGGTTTACACCCACTCAGCTTCCGCTATCCTACCAAGATACCTTCTGTATGTAGGGTCCCAGGACACCTCCCCTTGCGCTTACATCAGCATCAGCTTTCCTGCTGGGAATCTTCTATGTGGAGTGCCTCCAGACCATCCCAGTGTGTGTCCACTTTGGCACCAGCCATCCTGCCAGGGCAGCCCCAGCACAGAGTACCCCACCACCCCCAGCCCATACAACCCACAGCTCCAGCCAGCCAGTGAAAGTCACCAAGAACACACAGTCTACACAGGAGATGACCATACATGAGACCATTCAAGTTTAGGGACCATTCAAGTTTAGGAGAAGGAGCTGTTCTGCCTAACTCATAGGAACACACACAGAATATCAAGCACAATGGGGTGACAAAGGATTATACCCCAAAAGAAGAACATGATAAAACCTTAGAAAAAGAACTAAATGAATTGGAGATGAGCAAATATGTCTTACAAAGAATGTAAAGTAATATTTGTGGGCTCCTGGGTGGCTCAGTTCGTTAAGCAACTCCCTTCGGCTCAGGTCATGATCCCAGAGTCTCAGGATCGAGTCCCGCATTAGGCTCCCAGCTCCACGGGGAGTCTGCTTCTCCCTCTGACCTTCCCCTGTCTCATGTGCTCTCTCACTGTCCCTCTCTCAAATAAATAAAAATCTTTTTAAAAAAATAAAGTAATATTTGTGAAGATGTTCATTGGGCTGGAGAGACTAGTAGAAGAACTTAGTGAGATCTTCAGAAGAGAAAACATAAAAAAGAACCAATCACAGTTGAAGCATACAATAACTGAAATGAAAAATACACTAAAGGGAATCAACAATAGATTAGAGAGAGGATGCAGAGGAATGGATCAGCAATCTCGAAGACAGGATAATGGGAATCACCGAAGCCTATCAGCAAAAATAAAAGAAAAATATTTTATGATCCCTCTGCTTTAGGGTTTGTGAAATGCTGCCTTACATGTAGAGAAATAAAATCTCTTGGATGACATCAAATGAAATAAATGTTCTGGAGAAGGAGGAGAGGAGGGGAAGGAAGACAAAAGGGCAGAAAACTTACTTGAAGAAATAATAACTGAAAACTTCCCTAGTTAGGGAAGGAAATAGATATCCAAGTTCAAGAAGCACCACAGTTCCAAACAAGATGAACCCATGGAGGCCCATGCCATAATACATAAAAGTTAAAATGCCAAAAGTTAAAGAATTTTGTAAGTGGCAAGAGAGAAGCAAAACATGTTCAGGGGAAACCTTCCTAAGGGTATCAGCTGATTTTTCAGCAGAATCTTTGCAGACCAGAATTGAGTGGTTTGATATATTGAAAGGGCTAAAAGGAAAAAGCCTACAACTAAGAATACCGAGGAAGATTATCATTCATTTTTGAAGGAGAGAGAGTTTCTCAGACAGACATTAAAGGAGTGTATCACAACCAAACTGGCCTTACAAGAAAAGAAATGGAAGAAAAGAAATGGCCATAATTAGAGGTAAGAAAAATTATGAATAAAAGATGTAAAATATGACAACATAAATAATAAAACCTGGAGGAGGGAGTTAAAATTGATTTCAAAGAATGTGTTTGACATTAAATGACCATCAACTTTGATTATGCTGCCATTTACTTGGGATATTATATATGAACCTTGTGGTAACCAGAGACTCAAAACCTATACTAGATACCCAAAAAAGAAACAAAAAGAAAGTCAAACGTAACACTATAGAAACTCACCCACCACAAACAAGAAAGGAACACAGAAAAGTACAAAAACAAGAAGACAACAAAATGTACATACCTCTTAATAATTACTTTAAATGTAGATGGGCTAAATGCTCCACTCAAAAGACATAGGATGGTGGAATGCATTAAAAAAACAAGACCCATCTATATGTTATCTACAAGAGACTCACTTCAGACAAACACACAGGCTAAAAGTAAAGGGATGGGAAAACATTTACCATCCAAATGGGAGTGAAACAAAAGCTGGGGTAATAATACTTAGTATCAGACAAAATGGACTTTAAAACAAAGCATAATGTTAAAGAGATCAATCCAACAAAAAATCCGACATTGGAGCAGTAAATAACGTAAAGCAAATACTAACAGACATAAAGGGATATATTGATGGTACTACAATAATAGGAGGGGACTTTAACACCCCACTTACATCAATGGATAGATTAACCAGGCAGGAAGTCAATAAAGAAACACTGTCTTCAAGCACATTATTAGACCAAATAGACATAACACATACAGGATATTCCATCCAAAAAGAACAGAGTAGACTGTTTTCACCTGCATAGGAAACATTCTCTTTGATAGATCACATGTTAGATTACACACATAACACTAGAGGGACTCATCAATTACACAGAAGAAAAGAATAGAGAAGAACTACAAAAACAAGAAAACAAGCCATTTTGAAGGAGAAGGAGGGGAGGAGGGGAAGGAAGAGAAAAGGGCAGATTTTCAACAATTAAATGTGGATGGCCCAAATACTCAAAAGACATAGGTTGGCAGAATGGATAAAAAAAAAACCCCAAGATCTACTTATGAAATGCTTACAAGATGCTCAGCTCAGATCTAAAGACACCTATCAAGTGAAAATGAAGGGATGGAAAAACATTTACCATGCAAACAAAAGTTTAAAAATTTGTATAATACTGGGACGCCTGGGTGGCTCAGGTGGTTGGACGACTGCCTTCAGTTCAGGTCATGATCCTGGAGTCCTGGAATCGAGTCCCACATCGGGCTCCCAGCTCCACAGGGAGTATGCTTCTCCCTCTGACCTTCTCCTCGCTCATGCTCTCTCTCACTGCCTCTCTCTCAAATAAATAAATAAAATCTTTGGAAAAAAATTTGTATAATACTAATATCAGACAAAATAGACTTTAAAACAGACTTTATTTAACGAAAGGAAGATTACATAATGATAAAAGGATTAGTCCAATAAGAGGATATAATAATCATAACACATTAAGCAAATTATTAATGGACATAAAGAGAAATTGCTGGTAATTTGATAATAGGAGGGGACTTTAACACCCCACTTATATCAATGTATAGGTCATCCATGCAGAAAATCAATCATGATATAAGTGTCTCTGAATGACACATTAAACTGGACATAACGGATATAGAATGTTCCATCCAAAAAAACAACACACATTCTTTTCAAGTGCACATGGAACTTTCTCCAGAAAGTTCTCCAGAACACATTTCATTTTAGGCCAAATAACAAATATCAAGATATTTAAAAATACTGAAACCATACCACACATCTTTTCTGACCACAATGTTATAAGCTAGGAATCACAAGAAAAAACAAAACTGGAAAAACATGAACACGGAGAGGCTAAACAATGTGCCACATAATAAGCAATTGGTAAAGGAAAAAAAATTTTTAAGATTTTATTTATTTATTTGATAGAGATCACAAATAGGCAGAGAGAGAGGAAGGAAAGCAGGCTCCCCGATGAGCAGAGAGCCTGATGCAGGGCTCGATCCTCTGACTCTGGGATCATGGCCTGACCTGAAGGCAGAGGCTTTAACCCACTGAGGCGTCTAAGACAAGTGAAAATGAATACAAAATGATTCAAAAAAATCTTTGGGATACAGTGAACACAGTTTTAAGAGGCAGATATATAGAGATACAGGCCTATTTTAAGAAACAAGAAGAAGCTCAAATAATCTAATCTTACACCTAAAGGTACAAGAAAAAGAATAAACAAAGCCCAAGGTCAGTAGAAGGAAGGAATAAATAAAAATAGAGCAGAAATAAAGGATGTAGTGACTAAAAAGAAAGAAAAATCAAACCACAAGCTGTTTCTTTGAAATGAGAAAAAAAAAAACTTTTTAGCCAGATTCATCAAGAAAAAAAAGTACCCCCCAAAAATCAGAAATGAAAGAGAATAACAAAATAGAAATAAAAAGGATTATGAGAATACTATGAAAAATTATATGCTAACCCATTTGACAATCTAGAAAGATTCCTAGAAACATAATCTTCAAAACTAAGAAATAGAAAATCTGAACAGACCAATTAATTATTAGTAACAAGGGCGTGTGGGTGGCTCAGTGAGTTAAAGCCTCTGCCTTCAGCTTGGGTCATGGTCTCAGGGTCCTGGGATCGAGCCCCACGTTGGGCTCTGTTCAGCAGGAAGCCTGCTTACCCCTCTCCCTCTGCCTGCCTCTCTGTCTACTTGTGATCTCGCTCTCTCTCTGTCAAATAAATAAATAAAATCTTTAAAAAAATTATTAGTAACAAAATTGAATCAGCAAAACAAAATGAAAAATATAAAACAAACCCCGAAAAAGCAAAAACAAACAAATAAAAAAAACAAAAAAAAACCCCACCCAAAACAAAACCAAAAACCTACCTAGAAATAAACGTCCTGTATCAAATATTTTTTCAGGGACTTCTACCAAACATTTAAAGGATAATTAGTACCTCTTCTCCTGAAGCTATTTCATAAGGTGGAAGAGGACAGAAAACTTCCAAATACATTCTACAAAGCCAGCATTACTCTGATACCCAAACCAGACAAAGACACCACCAAAAAACCTCCCCAAAACAAGATCCAATATCTCTGATGAAAACAGATAGAAAAGTCTGCAATAAAATATTAGTAAACTACATTCAGCAATACATTAAAAGGATTATTCCCCATGGTGAAGTGAAATTATTCCAGGGATGAAAGGATGGTTCAGTGTTTGTAAATTAATCAATGTGATATATGATATTAATAAAATGAAGGATGAAGCTCATATCATCTCAATGCATGCAGAAAAAACATGACAAAATTGAACACGAATTCATGATAAAAATTCTCAACAAAGTAGGTTTAGGGGAACATACCACAACATAGTGAAGGCCATATATGAAAAATCCACAGGTTACATCATACACAATGGTGAAAATAGAGCTTTTTTTCCCTAGGATTAGGTACAAGACAAGGATATCCATTCTCACCACTTTTATTCAATATAGTACTGGAATTCCTAGCCAAAGCAATTAGAGAAGAATAAGAAATAAAAGTCATCCATTTTGGAAAGAAGAATTTAAACTGTCACTACCTAAAGATGACATGATAATATACATGAAAACCCTAAAGAGCCCCCTCCTCACAAAATTTAAATGAATTCAGTGAAGTTGCAGGATATAAAGTTAATACCTGGAAATTGGTTGTGTGTCTGTATGATCATACAAAATAACAGAACAAAAATTTAAGACAACAATTCTACTTATAATTGCATCAGAAAGAAAAAAATACCTAGGAATAAACTTAACTAGAGAGGTCAAAGACCTATACTCTGAAAACCCTAAAACACTGATCAAAGAAACTGAAGATGACACAAACAAATGGAAAGCTATTCCATGCTCAGGGATTGGAAGACTATTGTTAAAATATCCACACTACACAAAGCAATCTACAGATTCAATGCAATCCCTATCAAAATACCAACAGCATTTTCCACAGAACTAGAACAAATGCTAAAATTTGTATGGGACCACAAAAGACAGAACAGTCAAAGCAATCTTGAAAAAGAACAACAAAGCTGATGGTATCACAATCCCAGATTTCAGGATACACTACAAGCTGTAATAATCAAAACAGTATGAAACTGGGGCAAAAATAGATCAATAGAATAGACAGCCCAGAAATAAACTGACACTTATATGGCCAATTAATCTACAATGAAGGAGGCAAGAATTTACAGTGGTGGAAAAGACAGTCTCTTCAATAAATGGTGCTGGGAAAACTGGAGAACTGCCTTCAAAAGAATGTACCTGGATCACTTTCTAAAACCATACACAAAAATAACCTCAAAATGAGATAAAGACCTAAATGTAAGACTGTGAACCATAAAATTCTAGAGAAGTATACAGGCAGTAATTTCTCTGACATCAGGCACAGTACAAGTTCTCTAGATATATCTATTAAAGCAAAGGAAACAAAACAAAAACAACTGGGAGTATACCAAATAAAAGTTTTGAACAGCGAAGGAAACCATTAACAAAAGAAAAGCCAAGCTAATGAACGGGAGAAGATATTTGCAAATGATATATCTGAAAGGGGTTTATATCCGAAATATATGAAGAATTTATACAACTCAACAACCTAAAGACAAATAATCTAATGAAAAAAATGGGCAAATGACCTGAATTGATGTTTTTCAAAAGAATAAATGGACAACACATGAAAAGATGCTATCACTAATTATCAAAAAAATAAAAAGCCACAATAAGGTATCATCTTATACCTGTCAGAATGGTTAAACTAAAAAAGACAGAAAAATAAACAAGTGTTGGTAAGAATGTGGAGAAAAATGAACCTTCATGCACTGCTGGTGGGAATGGAATTTGGTACAGCCACTGTGGAAAACAATATCATGGTTCCTCAAAAAAGTAAAAATAGAAATACCATATGATCCAGTATTTTCACTACTGGGTATTTACGGAAATAAAATGAAAACACTAATTTGAAAAGATACATGCATCTCTATGTTTAGGGCAGCATTATTTAGAACAGCTAAAATATGGAAGCAAGTGATTACCAAGAGATGAACAGATAAGGAAGATGTGGTAAATGGAATAATACAGTGGAATATTATGTAGTCACAAAAATATTAGATCTTTCCATTTGCCACATCATGGATGGACCTAAAAGGTATTATGCTGTGAAATAAGTCAGACCAAGTAACAAATACATGATTTCACTCATATGTGGAATCTAAGAAACAAAATTAATGAGTAAAGAAACAAAAATGAAATAAAACCTATAAATAAAGAACGAGGTGATGGTTGCCATGGGGAGGTGGATAAAATGGGTGAAGGGGAGTGGTGGGAGATACAGGCTTTCAGCTATGAAATGAATAAATCATGGGAATAAAAAGTATAGTATAGGGAATCTAGTCAGTGATAATGTAGTACCATTGCGTGGTGCCAGATGATAGCTCCATTTGTGGTGAGCATAGTGTAACAGAGAAGTTGAGTCACTATGTTGTACACTTGGACATAATGTAATGTGTGTCAGCTATAGTTAAATAAGAAAGGTATAAAAACAATTTTAGACGCAATAATGAGTTTCCCAGATATGCAAAAGCTGAAGGAGTTGTCACTGAATGAGCTTCATAAGAAATATTAAAGAGATGTTTCTAATCAGGAAAGGCCATAACTGGATATAAGAAAATACATGAAAGAGAAGATCTCATTGACAAAGGTGATCATATAGTAGTGGACCAACCATTTATAAAGCTGCTATTAAAGATAAAAGACAAAAATAAGATGAATCATATCTACAACAGTTTTTTTTTTAAGATTTTATTTATTTGACAGATAGAAATCACAAGTAGGCAGAGAGGCAGGCAGAGAGAGAAGGGGAAGCAGGCTCCCCGCCGAGCAGAGAGCCCGATGCGGGGCTCGATCCCAGGACTCTGGGATCATGACCTGAGCTGAAGGCAGAGGCTTTAACCCACTGAGCCACCCAGGCGCCCCTACAACAGTTTTTTTAAGGGTTACACACACACACACACACACATCAAATATGACAAAAAACCTTAATGCATGGGGGATGGTAGTGGTGAAAAAATGTGTTTTTAGAATGTGTTTAAACTGAAGAGCTCACCAATCTAAAATATACTGCAATCTACAAAAATAAAGAGAAAGGAATCCAAACATGAAACTAAAGAAAGTCATTAAATCCCAAGGGAAGAGGGAGAAGATGAACTACTGAAACAATTAAAAAAAAAACAACAAAATGGCCATAACACATCTATAATTACTTTAGCTTACTTTAGCTGTAAATGGAATAAATGCTACAATCAAAATTGGAATGGATGAAATGTGGCTGAATGGATTAAAAGTCAGTAACAATCTATATGCTGCCTACAAGAGACTCACTTCAGATCTAAAGATGCAGACTAAGGCAGGATGGATGGGTAAAGATTCTATGGAAATGGAAATAATACTGGGATAGCAATACTTACTTAACAAAATAGTCTTTAAAGTCAAGGTGTAACAAGAGACAGAAGTGCATTAAATAACAAATGGATCAATCCAGTAAGATACAACACTTACATTTATTTAGGTGTTCAACATTGGAATACCTAAATGTATAAATCTAGTATTTACAGACATAATGGAAGAAATTGACAGTCATATAATAATAGTAGGGGTATTTAACACTTCACATAAGTGGGTAGATCGATAGAAGGAAAAAAAAAGCACTGGCTTTAAACACATTGGAACAGATGGATTTATCGGATATATACAGGACATTCCACTCCAGAATACACATTCTTCTCAAGTGGACAAAAAATATTCTCCAGGATAAATCACATGTTAGGGCAGAAAACAAGTCTCAATAAATTTAAAAGATTGAAGTCATTTCAAGCATCTTTACCAACCACATGTATGCAACTAGGAATCAAGTATTAGAAGAAAACTGGAAAAACACAAATATGTGAAGACAAAACAACATCCTGCTAAACAACCAGTGGGTCAATGAAGAAATCAAAGAGGAAATTAAAAAAAAATCTTGAGGCAAATAAAAATGAAAACACAATATTCAAAATCTATGGGATGCAGCAAAAATTGTTCTAACAGAAGATTATACCAGTACAGTCTCATGTCAAGAAACAAAAGGAAGGAAAGCTTCCAGACTCATTCTATGAGGCCAGCATTACACTGATACCTAAACCAGACATACAAAAGGAAGGGAGGGAGGGAGGGAGAGGAGGAGACAGAGAGAGGAGAGAGGGAAGGAAGGATGGAGGAAGATAATTAGTGAGCAGCAATTATCCCTGAAGAACATGGATGCTAAAATCCTCAACAAAATATTGGCAAACTGAATAAAAAAATACGATCAAAGAATCATACACCATGATCAAGTGGATGGTTCAATACATGCAAATCAATGTGATATGCCACATTAACAAAACAGAGTATAAAGATCATATTATCAACAATAGATCCAGAAAAATCATATGATAAAAATTCATCATATATTTATGGTTAAAATTCTCAACCAAGTATTTATACAGGGAAAGTACATCAACATAATAAACCAATCATGATAAACCCACAGCAAACATCGTACTCTGTGAAGAAAAGCTAAAAGCTTTCCTCTGAGATCAGGAACAAGACAAGGATGCCCATTTTCACCACTTTTATTCATCATAGTATTGGCAATCCTAGCCATAGCAATTAGGTAAGAAAAATAAATAGGGCATCCAAATCAGAAAGGAAGAAGTTAAATGATCACTATTTGTAGATGACATGATCTTCTCTATAGAAAGCCCTAAGATTCGACCAAAAAACTATTAGAATAAATGAATTCAGTGAAGTTGCAGGATAGAAAGTGAATATACAAAAATCTAAAATTAGTATACAAAAATCTGTTGCCTATCTATATACTAATAAAAATTATCATAAAGATAAATTAAGAAAAGTCTCATTTACAAATGCACTAAGAAGGGGCGCCTGGGTGGCTCAGTGGGTTAAGCCTCTGCCTTTGGCTCAGGTCATGATCCCAGGGTCCTGGGATCGAGCCCCGCATCAGGCTCTCTGCTCAGCAGGGAGCCTGCTTCCTCCCTCTCTCTCTGCCTGCCTCTCTGCCTATTTGTGATCTCTGTCTGTCAAATAAATAAATAAAATCTTTAAAAAAATGCACTAAGAAGAATCAAGTACCTGGGGATAAATTTAACCATGGAGGAAAAAGACCTGTACTTTGAAAACTGTTAAGACATAATGAAAGAAACTGAAGATGGCAGAAACTTGTGGAAAGATACTGTGCTCATGGATTGGAAGAATTTATACCCAAAGCAACCTACATATGCAGTGTGATCCCTATCAAAATATCAATGGCAATTTTCACAAAACTAGCACAAATGATCCTAATATTTGAAGAGAATCACAAAATACCTCAAATAACCAATGCAATCTTGAGAAAGAAGAACAAAGCTGAGGGTATCACACGGTCTTATTTCAAGCTATCCTACAAAGCCATAGTAATCAAAATAGGATGATCTTGGCACAAAAACAGAAATATACATCAATGGAACAATATAGATAGCCCAGAAATAAACCCAGGCTAAAATGGCCAATTAATCTATGACAAAGGAGGCAAGAATATACAATGGTGAAAGACAGTCTCTTTCATAAATGGACCAGTTTCTTATACTGTATACAAAAATAAACTCACATGGATTAAAGACTTAAATTGAGACCTGATACCATAAGATTCCTAGAACAAAGGCAGTAAACTCTGACACCAGTCTTAGCAATATCTTTTTTGATCTCCTTAGGCAGGAACAAAAAGAATATACAATGGATTACATAAATGAGAAGGCTATTGTACAGCAAAGGAGACCATCAATAAAAAGAAAGGTGGGGTGCTTGGGTGGCTCAGTGGGCTAAAGCCTCTGCATTCAGCACCGGTCATGATCCCAGGGTCCTGGGATCGAGTCCCACATCAGGCTCTCTGCTCAGCAGGAAGCCTTCTTCCCCTCCCCTCTCTCTGCCTGCCTGTCTACTTGTGATCTCTGTCAAATAAATAAATAAAATCTTTTAAAAAAATAAAAAGGCAACCTACTGAAGGAAGATATTTGCCAGTAGTATGTCTGATAAACAGTTAACATTCAAAATATGTAAAAATCTCATACAACTCAATATAAAAGTAATCTGATTAAAAGTGGGCAGAAAATCTGAATACACATTTTTCCAAGGAAGATGACACATGAATAGATGCTCAACATCACTTAACTATCAGGGAAATGCAAGTAAAAACCACAATATGATATTAACTCCTATCTATCAGAATGGCTTAAAAAAAAAGGATGTTTGGTGATGATGTGGCAAAAAGGGAGCCCTTGTTCACTGTCAGTGTGAATGTAAATTGGTGTATCACTATGGGAAATAAAACTACTATAGGGGCCAGTAATTCTATTTATTTATCAGGAGAAAATGAAAATACAATTAGAAAAGACATATGTACCCCTATGCTCATCATGGAAGCAACCTAAATGTCTAAGGATAGACGAATGGATAAATGTGACATCTTTAAAACAATATTACTCAGCCATTAAAAAGAACAAAATATTGCCAATTGCAACAACACTGATGAGTCTAGAGGATATTATGCTAAGTAATTCAGATAGAAAAAGACAAGTACTGTATTAATTCACTTATATGTGACAACTAAAAAACAAATGGAAAAATCTCATGACCCTGAGACCATGACTTGAGCCAGATCTTTGTGGTGGTAGAAGTTCTGTATGTTGATTGTGGTGTGACAGCAAAGGGTTAAAACAAGGGATTTTTGTGGTGGTGGAAGTTCTGTATGTTGATTGTGGTGGCAGAGAAATCAACAGGAGATAAAACCTTATAGAACTACATGGACACATATACAAGTGCATGTAGAACCACTGATATCTGATAACATGTACAGATCATGCCAATGTCAAACTTGATACTGTATTTGAATTATGCAAAATGTTAATATTAGGGGAATCTGGATGTAGGACACAAACAGTACTAGAGGGTATTATTTTGGCAACCTCCTATAAATCATTATTTCTAAAAACATCTTTTTAAGAAAAAATATTTATTGGAGAAAGTGGGGGAAGGGGTAGAGAGGTAGAGGGGCAGAGGGAGAATCTCAAACAGAATCAGAGGTGAGCACAGAGCCTGTTGCAGGGCTTGATATCAGCGTGAGCTGAAACCAAGAGTCCAACGCTGAGCCAAATGCACCACCCAGGTGCCCCAATAAAGACTTCTTTTGAAAGTCCCAGTAGAAAACAAAGAGACAAAATAATGAATGAGCTGTTCACAGAAAAGGAAATTTGAGTTCCATAAATACTTGAAAGGTCTAAATATAAAACATTTTAGATCTGATACAGGGAAGTGAGCTTTCATATCCGCTGGCCACATACCTCACAATGTCTAAAATCACCAGCATCTGCACCCTCATTTAAGGATTCAGAAACCAAATAAAGCTTTGTTGAGATATGCTAAAATTTCTTCTGCTCTGATATAGGCATCTATACTTGGCTTGACATTGTCAGAATATTAATCATGTTTTACAGTATGTATGAAGGGTCAGTCTCTCCTCAATCGCCAATTATGTCAACAACTGACTTTTTGTTTCTTCACTGCTTTCAGCCTAGAGAATTTGTGTTTGAAATAAAAATTTTTAAATTCCCATCAAGTAAATGCTATGTATATACTGCTGGGTTTTTATTATCTAAGTTAACATTGTGAGGAGAGGGTAAGCAAAGTATCATCTTAATTCAGTTTGGTCTGTGTATTAGTAAAGATAGTTTTCTATAAATGTTAGTATTTGGTCATAAACAATCCATTTTTAAGTTGTTTCTATAGGTCGTGTCCTTCTCCCATTTGATTCTTTTAGAGAAACAGGAAAATAAGGAAATGCAAGAAAGAATACAAAAGATAGCAACATATCTTAACAACCAGATTTGTTACCACCATATTTGCTTTCATTCTTTCATTTTTTATTAAAGAAATGTTACAGATAAATATAACAATTCCATCTAAACCTCTCCCACTTCCACCAAGGCAACCAATGTCATAAGTGGATATATGACCAACACACAGTACTGTTCTTTGCATTATTTTATTAAACTTATACAAATGTTACATCTTTTCATTGTACATTTTGCTTTTTTTCTCTCAATATTTATATTGTGATCTAGGTACTATATGTCAAATTTGTACCTTTTCTCTAAATACTGTATTCTATCATAACAATAATTACATGGTATTAATCTATCCTTCTACTAATGAGAGTCTGTTATGTCCAACTTAGTGTAATACAAACCACGATGAACACAGAGATGTGTATCTTCGTGCCCGTATCTGTGTGCAATACACCAAAATAGAAATGACTATTTCATATTTATGTGTTCTTAGAGTGATCCAGTTACTCTAAAGTAATAAATCGATTTCATTTTCATCATAGTTTTAGAATTTTGCTTTTTATATTCTAGTCTTCAGTCGATCTGGATTTTATTTTTATATATAGTATAAAGTAGACAACTGTCATTTTTTGTTCAAATGAATCTTCCATTTATTGAATAGGCCATTCTTTCTCCAATGACTTCAATAGCAATACCATACAAAAAATTTCCTTATCTCCTTTCTTCAATCCTTGTTTTGTTTCCACTGATTTATTTACTTATCAAGAACACATTGTTTAGATACCAGCTTTAAATATGTGATGCTATCTGGTAGAATCAAGAACACATTGTTTAGATACCAGCTTTAAATATGTGATGCTATCTGGTAGACTGTGTTTTCTCTTGTTTTTCACTTGTTTCAGCTATTTGTGGTCCTTTATGTTCTCATATAAAATTTTAAATCAGTTTGTGAAATTCTTAAAATTTAACTATTGAAAACTTTGAATGGAAGTACCTCAGAGATTTGTGAATTTATATTTTTGAAAATGTGTTTTCAGACAATGTTATTTTTCTCAGAATTTCAGGTCCTACTTTATGTTCTTCAAAATGTTTTTTGTAACTTTATATATGTGTGTGTCTTGTAATTGCTGTTGTGTTATCCTTAGACATTTTATATCAACATATTTTCCAATTAACTATTTCCTGTGTAGGAGGATATTTTTATAGTTTCTTCCCTCCCCCCAAATCTTCTTTTTCTTGCTTAACATACTGGCTACAATAGGAGCTCAACTGCAATGCTGATATGCTGGTAGCAGACATCTTGTTTCCTATTTTAATAAGAATCCTGAATAAATATCAGTAGAGGTCTACCAAGGTTTTTGATGTTCAACTTATTTGTTACACAATTTGTCATGTTGTGTAAGAATTCTCATGTTTCACAATTGTGTGACTTCTTCAAAAGGCTTTCCACATTCATAGTTTTCTGCTCTAAAACCAATCATGTAATGTGAAAGGAAGTGCTAATTCTGAAGGCTTTTCCATCTTCACAATATTCATAGTGTTTCTATTTCTACTGAGTATGAATTCTCTGGTGTCTAACAAGGTGTGACTTTTGGCTAAAAGCCTTACCACACTCATTACAATGATAAGGCTTCTCACCTGTGTGTTTTCTCATATGAAGTGTAAGAGATGAGATTTGAGAGAAGGCTTTTCCACATTTACTACAGTCAAAGGGTTTCTCACCTGTGTGACCTCGTATATGTATAGTAAGGGATGAGCTTTGGGAGAAGGCTTTTCCACATTTATTACATTCATAGGGTTTCTCACCTGTATGACCTCTCATGTGCACAATAAGAGAAGTTCTTTGAGAGAAAGCTTTTCCACATTCATTACATACATAGGGCTTCTCACCAGTATGACTTCTCATATGTAAATTGAGCAGTGAACACTGAGAGAAGGCTTTCCCACATTTATCACATTCATAAGGCTTTTCTCCTGTGTGACTTCTCAGATGAAGAGTAAGAGATGCAATTTGAGAAAAGGCTTTACCACATTCATTACAATCATAAGGCTTCTCTCCAGTGTGAACTTTCTGATGTGTAATAAAGTTTTGCTTTTGACTGAAGGCTTTACCACATTCATTACATTCATAGGGTTTCTCTCCAGAATGAATTTTTTCATGGGCAATGAGATTTGATTTCTGGCTAAAGGCTTTGCCACATTCCTTACATATGTAGGGTTTTTCTCCAGTGTGAATTCTCTGGTGTCTAACAAGATTTGACATCTGAATGAAAGCTTTCCCACATTCATTACATTCATAAGGTTTCTCTCTAGTATGAATCTTCTGGTGTGTAATGAAGTTCTTCTTGTGGCTGAAGGCTTTTCTACATTCCTTACATTCATAAGGTTTTTCACCAGTATGACTTCTCATATGTACAGTAAGGGCTGAACTTTGAGAGAAGGATTTTCCACATTCATTACATTCATAGGGTTTCTCACCTGTATGAATTCTTACATGTATAATAAGCATAGAAAACTGAGAGAAGGCTTTTCCACATTTATCACATTTGTAAGGTTTTTCTCCTGTATGACTTCTCATATGAAGAGCAAGGGACGCAATTCGAGGAAAGGCTTTACCACATTCATTACATGCATAAGGTTTCTCCCCAGTATGAACTTTCTGATGTGCAGTGAGGCTTTGCTTCTGGCTGAATGCTTTCCCACACTCATTACATTCATATGGTTTCTCTCCAGTATGAATTTTTTCATGATCAATGAGATTTGATTTCTGGCTGAATGATTTCCCACATTCCTTACATGCATAGGGTTTCTCCCCAGTATGAATTCTTTGATGCCTAATGAGATTTGACATTTTAATGAAAGCCTTCCCACATTCGTTACAATCATAAGACTGCTCCCTACTATGAATTTTATGATGTTTAATGAGTTTTTCCTTGTGGCTGAAAGCTTTTCTACACTTTTTACATTCATAAGGTTTCTCTCCAGTATGAATTCTCAGGTGTCTGATGAGGTCCAAAGTTTGACTGAATCCTTTCCCACAATGATTACACTTAAAGGGGGTTACTGCAAGATGGGATGGATTAATGCAAAATGATTTCATAGGTTCATTAAATTCAGAATGTTCCTTTCTTATAAGGATTCTATTATTATGATGACAGTCAAAATTATTATGTTCTAAACAATTTCCAAACAAGTCATATTCATAGAGATTGTGACTGGAAGCAAAAAAGTCCAGGTTAAGAGGAAATGCATTTGCAAATTTCTTATGACATTCATTGACTTTTTCTTCAGTCAGTGTTTTTGTGTATTTATCTTCAAATTGTGTCAAAAGTCTGTCCTGGATTTTCTGATGCTCAATTCCCCACATTTCTCCTAAAACAGATTGCAAATAAATATCACTTGAAAAATTTTCCAATATTGTAAAATGAAGAAAATTTCAGGAAATATGCTATCATGGGATTGATTCTTGGTTTATGATTTAGTTCCCCATTATAAGGCAAATTTCATGTGTGTAGATCTCCTATTTTTGAAGCTTTAGGAGATCCCAGGAAAAATATGAGTAGAGGAAAATAGGAATACAAATAGCTTTGATTGTGTTTAAAAATGGGATCTGAAACAAAACAGATGAACTGCCAGATAAAAGGGAGAGTGCAGAATGTACAAACAAAGTAAGAAAAAAATGACAGAGGATAAAAATAGGAAGTTAATTTTAAAACGATTTTATGTAGGACTCTATTAAAATAAGCTTTTACAAACTGCTTAACGTAAATAATTTTCTGGAAAATGCAAATTACCAAAACTGACTCTGTAAGAGGTAGAAAACCTGTATGAACCAACTTCCACAAAATAAAGAGAAAAATATGAGAAAGCAATCCCATAAAAACAAATAAAAAAGGCCCACAGAGATCCACATGGGAATTTGAACACTTAGGGGACATTTGCTTTCATGATTTGCAAAAATGTTATAAATATAGAAAAAGAAAATTTCCAATTTTTTGTGTGTAAAACAATACCAAAACCTGAAAAAGATAACCAAAAAAGCAAACTACACACCAACTTCACTTATGAATATCAATATAAAAATTGTACCTAAAATATCAAAATAACCCAGAAGGAGAAAAAAGTGACCTAGAGAACATTAAATATGTTACATCATACTTGTATAGGTTTTAAGGTACAGAAGTATGTTTTACTATTAGAAAAATCTATTTTACTATTTTTTAACTAGTTTACTATTTTTATTTTACTATTAGAAAAATCTACTTCTATATTAAAATATTGAAGTAAAAAATAATCATTTCCAAAGATATTTTAAAAAATGATAAAACTAAACATCAATTTTCCATAATGAAACTTTCAAAAAATGGGAATATTTCTTTAACTTGGGAAAAAGTACAGCGCAACTTAAACAGCACCATATTTAATAAGAAAAATCTACCCCCCCAGCCAAAAAAAGAAAAATCCCAAAGCACTGACATAATAAAAAGTACTATCACCACTATTATTACAGTACTGTGTAGTGCACTGAGAGACGAAATCAGAGGTAGAAAATGTGGAAAGGAAAGGTAGGATTAACATTTTTGTCAACAATAAAACAATTTACGTGCAAGATCAAAAGTGAAAAATTATTATAAAAGATAAAAACGTCATTAAATTCACTGTATCTTAGAAATTAAGTTTCAATAACATTCATAAATACAAAGAACTATTTAGAAAACATAACAGAAGACTATACTTACAACCACAACAAAAAATATGAAAAATATGGGAATTTAATAAGATCCCAAGATTTTCAGAAAATTAAAATGCACAGAAAAAATAAAATGCGTAGATTTGACCAAATGGAAAGGTGCTACAGGCTGAATTGTGTGTACTGCAAAAAAGATATGTTGAAATCCTAATTCCCAGGACCTCAGAATGTGAAGTTAGTTGGAAAAAGGGTCACTGCAGATGCAATTAGTTAAAATGAGGTCATATCAGAGTAGGGTAGCTCATAATCTGACTGGTGTTCTGACAGAAAGGATGCAATGTGAACAGACAGAAACACAGGGAGAACAACATGTGATAATAAAGACACAGGCTGGCCTTGTGCCACTGCAAGCCAAAGAATGTCTAGGGCTACTCGAAGCTGAAAGAGGGAAGAAAGGGTCCTTCCTCTACAGATTTCAGAGGGAGCACGGCCTGGCAACACCTTGATTTAGGATTTCTAGCCTCCAGAACTGTGAGATTAAATTCCTGTTATTCTAAGCCACCCAGTTTGTGGTACTTCATCATGGCAGCCCTAGGAAACTAAGAAAATCCCATTGCTGGAAAAGAACATTCAACCACAAAAATGACATTTATTCACAAGCTAACCTATCAATGTAATTTCATTAAAAATATTTGAAAATACAGGTAACAGCTCAAAGGAAAACGATGCTAGGGGTTACCACCTTAGGAAATGCGTAAGAGAAGAGCTACTTTTCAATATGTATCCTTTTGTACTTTAGAGGTTTTATACTATAAGCATTTATTATGTATTTTAAAAAGTAAATAAAATTGTAGTGAGAACAAACAATGGGCAGATAAAAACTTGATCAAAAGTTGGAACATAAAATTGGAAGAGCCTACTCAGCATGATTGGATAGGGAGTAAGTAATGTGAGCAGAAGGGAAAACAAAGAGGGAGAAATTAAGCTTAAATATGGTATAATAAATACATGAATTTATTTCATCCAACCCAAAATCACACCAATGTGAGATAAAGAAAAATGCATAAACTAACAAAGACTATCCAAGAATAGATGGAAGACCATTCTCTTAAGAAATGGAAGCAGAAATGCTGTCAAGTCAGGAACATGAGGCAGAGGATACAAAATAAAGGAACTGCCTCAAGCATAGAGTAACTACAAGCCCACTTACTTACTGAAGGATAACATTCAGTTCCCTGTTGCTGCTTAGCTCCACTGTTGAAAAATGGAGAAAAATCTGACAATTTTTTATCAGACTGATAATAAAGGATGGGAAAATTCCTGTGCAACTGGAAAGCAGGTAAACTTAAGAGACTTGGTTGCAGATTACACATATGAAAAGAAGGCAGAATACTAGCCTTTTTGGTCACTTAGGAGAAAAAGAGAAGTCCCATTAAGCAAATGATGTTGAAGAAGGTCAGATTAGGTTGCCAAAGTACATCCAAAGAGAAATGAAAAAGAACTTGATTCCACATACAATAAAGGGCTTCAATATAAAAACAGATGCATTCATATACAAGAATTGGTAAGCTTTTTCTTAAAGTGTCAGATAGTAAAGATTTTAGGCTCTGTGGGTCATACTATAGTCTTTGATGCAACTATTCAAGTTTGCCATTATAATGTGAAAGCAATCCTATATAAGATGTAAATGACTGGGTGTGGCTATGTTTTAATAAAACTTTATTTTCAAAAATAAGAGGCAGGCTTACAAACCATAATATAGTTTGCTGATGATCCCTGTTCTAGATCAGAGTACTCATTTTCTTTCCCTAACATTACCCTTTTTTAAAAAAGCAAGCCAAGGAAGAACTAGCCTACCACTACAAATGAGAAGGTGCTAAAACCGGATCTATAAGATGCATTACAAATGAAAAAACATAAAAGAAACATGATATAAAGAAAGCAGAAAAAAGGCACCAGCTAAAACAATTATGGCACACAGTAAACGAAAATGTTGGCTATTTCCACGAATGGCAAAGCTTAATGAAAAATAAATCTATAAATCAAGAGCTGAAAATATAAACAAATGAGGTAGAAACAATAAGAAAACAGAAAGGGATAGGTGAAAAAAAAAAGTGTTTGCAGAAACAAGGAAAGAAATGGAAGATAATAAAACCAAGCAAAACGAAGAATACCATGCAAATTGGGGGAAAAATAGACTAGGTAGTACTTTTAGTACTGAAATTATGGTACAGTAACCTCACGCTGAAGAATAAGCTAGTGGTAAAACAAATTCTGATGCATCACTGGGCTTACAAAAAGTAGCATAAATCTCCAAGAACACCACAATACACTCCACTTACCACACCTGAATACCATTCACTAAAAAATGAATAAAACAAAAACAAACAAGTATTAGCCAAAATCAGGTCTGTAAGAGGGATTTAGAAAACAAGCGGGAAGATGAATTTGACTTGACTTCCTAGACAAATGAAAGCCTATTAACTGAAGCATAAGCCTCGGGCCAGGAATAAGGAAGAGAAGATCAACTGAGGTTCCTACAAAAAGCCAGGACATTCAAAGAATGGTCAACTGGTCTTCACTTGGTAATGGCTGTTGGCATCTATCAGAAGCACATATGAATCATCTTTGGAAGAATGGAACCCCAATTTAGGACAACAAGATTATTGCAAAAAGGTTTAAAAATGCTGAATTCACAAGCATGTGAAGAATCAAGTACAATAAGCAAATCATCAAATTTCAATAATCAGATAAGCAAATCATCAGGATATTTAATCCTGAGGACTTAAAATATTAGAATTGTCAGATACAAAAAACAAAACAGCTACATAGAATATTTTGAGAAAAGCAAAGGATAAAAACCCAAACATGAACAAGTCACAGAAATCAGGGGCGAGAAAGATGTAGGAGAAAAAAAGCCAACAACAAAAAAGGAATTTCTAAAAATACAAAACAGTACTACTGAATTTTTTTAAACAAATGAGATAAAAGACGAATAAACACAGTTGAAGAGGGAATGAGTAAATCTGAAGATATATCTAAGGTAATTACTTAGAACTCAACACAGAAAGGGAGACAGAAAATAGTAAAGGAAATGAAAAAAAATATATGGAGGAAAAAAGATCTAGCTTCTGTCTTTAGGAGTCCCAGAAGGAGAGTGTAGAGAGAATAAAGGAAGCCAATATCTGATGATGTTGGCTAAGAAATCTACAGCGTTAAAGAAGACAAAAATAAGAGCACTATGGGAAATGTTATACTAATAGATTGGAAAATACAGATGAAACAAGTTGTTAAATATAACAGACTACCTTGGAATTCAGTGTATAGTAAAACTTTACAGATACAGCGCAAAATTAAGTATTTATGGAAATTAGGTTGTTCAACTCTGTAGAAATTAATCTGAAAACCAGAATTAAGTGGGTAATTTTCTAGAACAATATAACTTATTACCAAAAACTAATGCCAAAAGATACAAAACACCTATAGAGAACAGTATAAAGTAACAATGGATAAAAGCTGTCAAGAGCACTTTACCTCAATAACCCACAAGGTGCAAATAGGTGAACAAGTAAGACAAACCAAAATTTTAAGGGAGTTATGTGCTATTATAAGTACTCCAGAAGAAGGAGAAATGGTTTTAAATTCTAATTATGAAACCAGTGTAACAGTGCATCCAAAGCCTGAAAAAGTTTGAACAATTATTTAAATTCATGGTAAAAATGTAAGCATGAGTAATTACTAAGAAGTATGAAGACATAATTCACCTATATACATGAATGAAAAAATCATAGGATAATCTCTTGTAAGGAAAGATTATTTTAGCTAAATGAACATTAAAAAGAAACTTAAGGTTCCAAAAGTACCTCAAAGAGGAATGTCCAACTGTGAATACTGGAAAAAGATACAAAAGATAAAAGGCTTCTCACATCAATATAGTCATATAAATTAAAAATTCAACAGAAGGGACGCCTGGGTGGCTCAGTTGGTTAGGCGGCTGCCTTCGGCTCAGGTCATGATCCCAGCGTCCTGGGATAGAGTCCCACATCGGGCTCCTTGCTCGGCAGGGAGCCTGCTTCTCCCTCTACCTCTGCCTGCCACTCTGTCTGCCTGTGCTCTCTCTCTCTCCCTCTGTCTCTGACAAATAGATAAATAAAAATCTTAAAAAAAAAATTAAAAAAAATTCAACAGAAAAACAGGCAAAAGACATAAGCCATTTATAAAGAAATACAGAGCTTAAACATATGAAAACATCCTTGATTTCACTCATAATAAAGGAAATACAAATTCAAACTAAAATGAATTGTTTTTCACCTATCAAATTGGAAAAGTTTTTAAAAATGCTAAGACTATGTCAGCAGAAATCCCTGGTAGAAATTAAAATGTAGTTTCTTTGGAGGGCAAAAAAAGACTTGGCACTATCTACTAACAAATTAGAAATATATGCACGTATGTGTATAAACATATTGCCTACATGTGTATGTATATGTATGTGGGTATATGTGTGTGTATAAATACACGTGCAGACAACTGTGTGCACAAATACATGACAAATGCAGCAGAAAATCTATGAGAAAAGTATCACTGACTTGAAAACTTACTGAGTAAAACAGCTGTAGCCATTACTGAAGTATGAAAACAAAAGCTAAAAATACAGTGGAAAATGTAACTGAGTACAAAATAAAATACTAAGGCATTTATAATAGAAGGAAGAAAAGAAAGTCTTTAACATAAATGTCAACAGTTTAGTTGAGCAACTGGTTATGTGAATATGCAAATACAAAATGAAAGAATCCTATGTAACAAGGTGGGCAGAGAGACTGAAGATGCTAATAATAGAATGATTGTCAAAGTAAAGCTAGAAATGAACTAGGAAATGCTAACACACAGATAAAAAGGTCAACTAGTCCTTTAAGTCCTGTGGAAAGAAGAATGTTATCTAGAAAAGACATCTTTTCTAAGATGTCTAGATAAAAGACAGGTTAGTAAATTATTCACATAGACTATTATTACTTAAAAGTCTACAGTCTCTAGGAAAATGTATTTGGAGAACATTTCAGAGGGGTCAGCTAGTCATGGATTAACCATTAAAGAGTTCCGGTCCCACCTCACCTGTCTGTTCCCTCCCTGAACTAACCTGGATAGTGTCTCCTTAACACTTCTTCCTCCACCACCCAAGGTTCCTCTTCTTGCTCCAACTTGAAAATCACATCAGGTTTGGTGAATGGACAGCCTGTCAAGGGAAGTAACATAAGATTTGGGCATAAACACCAGGCACAAAAAAATCACTCAAGATCTTAGAACACTGAAAAAAAAAATCATTCAAGAATTGACACTGGCCTAGGGAAACCAGGCTTTCTGAAGGACAAGGACATGGTTTGTGGGGATGCTGACCCTGAAACACAATGGAGGATGACCGTTTGTTTTGAAAGCTACAGCACATACATTCATGTAAGCAAAGGCACCTAAAGGCGAAACTTACTCTAACATTTAAAGGTTCCACACATTTCAGAAATTTGGGGGAAAAGTATTTTACTCCCAGAATTTGAGTTATACAAGAAACTACCCTTACCCACTGTGATTAAGTTGTTATAGTTTTCTAGCATCACATTCCGGTACAGGTTCCTCTGAGCGGGATCCAACTGCTGCCACTCTTCCTGGGTGAAGTCAATAGCCACATCTTTGAATGTCACTGTTCCCTGTAACAACACACTCCTACTCAATCTGAAGTCATCCATTTTAAATGATGTAGAAAACATACTGAACCATGTTCTCAGAGTATCCAAAGGTAAGAGGTTATTTAAAATTTTATGGGGTTTTGTTATTTTCTAAACAAACAACAAAAAACCCCCAACATGGGGAGATGGAGAGGAGAAGGGAGTTGAGGGAAATTGGAGAGGGAGATGAACCATGAGAGACTATGGACTCTGAAAAACAACCTGAGGGTTTTGAAGGGGCAGGGGGTGGGAGGTTGGGGGAGCCAGGTGGTGGGTATTATGGAGGGCACGCATTGCATGGAGCACTAGGTGTGGTGCAAAAACTATGAATTCTGTTAACGCTGAAAAGAAATGAAATTTTTTTTAAAAACTAAAAAAAAACCAAAAACCTAACATATTAACAACATTCTGTCAGTCTATGTTCATTCACAGAATCAGCAAGCATGTATCTTAAATACCTAACATCAGTTTAAAGAGATCATCGGCACCAAATTATACTGAGTGTGGAAAATGGGAGGAATATAAAACTTTACTCATGTGGTTTGGGAACTCACTAGATGCCTGTGACTCATTAAGGTAGGCGAAAATGAAAACTGGATTTGGGTAGAAGCAGAAACAGGGAGAGAATAATATACACAATTTGAAGTACAGTAGCAGCTGGATGTAATGTTCATTAGATCAAGAGAAATTTAGAAAAATGAGGATGTTTTGTTCATAAGCCTATAATAAGTGTCTGCAGCCATGAAAATGGGAAATGGGAAAATGGAAAATGCTAACTTTGTTAGCAAATAACAGATAAATAAAAAATAAATTAAAAAAGATTAGCAAAGTTTTTTAAATGGTCTGAACCAGAATCACAACTAGAAGCATGAGAAGAATATCAAGAAAGCTTTAGAATAAGTTCAGAAATGAGGTGCCAGTGACAAGTTTTATGAGAGCAATACAATTTGTATATAGAAATATAATGCAATCTTCCTAGTTAAAAACTGTATCAAGGGGCACTTGGGTGGCTCAGTGGGTTAAAGCCGCTGCCTTCGGCCCAGGTCAGGAACCCCGCATTGGGCACTCTGCTCAGCGGGGAGCCTGCTTCCTCTTCTCTCTCTGCCTGCCTCTCTGCCTACTTGTGATTTCTCTCTGTGTGTGTCAAAGAAATAATTAGAATCTTTAAAAAAAACTGTATCAAGAACTAATGATGTACTATACAGTGGCCAACTGAACATAGTAAAAAAAATAATAAAATAATACCTGAATAATAAAATATAAAAATAATAATAAAAAACCTGAAATATTCGAAAGATTAACACAGGAAAAAATCTTCAACAGCAACAGAACAAAGAGGTCTGTACAAATTTCCTACCCTTTGAGGAATTTCTATGAGAGACTGGGTAAGATGAAATCACCAGAAGCTAATTCACAATCCATATTTTTAAGAATTTAATTGTAGGTCTAAAAGGACCCTATGAATATGAACATCTACTAACACAAAGGGTTCAGAGTAGGCTGTGGGATTGAAATCCTCTTTTGGAATCCTTTCTAATAAGTATCAAGGCCTTTGAAATAAACAGGTTTAAGAAACCAAAGGCCATATGCCTGAATAAGATATCTCTCATTTGTTTCCTTGACTCAACAACTTGATTTCCACCTATGGACAAAAGTGCTTTTGTGGGAGCTGTCAGAGCACCATACACCAAGAGGCTAAGGAGGAGACTCGCCTACTCATGCTTTGGGTAACGGGCATTTAAGAGCTCAGCCCTAGGTGTGGATTTTGTAATGACCCATGAACCAATCTACCCCTCTTGGCTGTAGTCCTGGACCTTTGGAAAATACTGTCTTAGACAATCACCCATGGATAAGAGAACTTTTGTGGAAATCCAGTCTGTAGCAGAGAAGTCCCAGCATACTACTGAGAGCAAAAAAAATAGATATGAGTTTGGACTCATCACAGGGGATAAGAAGAAGTTTGATTTTACTCACATCACCTATCTCCCAAGGTAGCACAGCTTAGGACCATGAGGAATGTTCATGGCCAATGAACTTATCCATGGAGGAAAGTGAGAATGTATGAGTAAGCACTTGGTTTCCTAGCTGTGTGGGATATATGTGGCTTATTTCTCTTTCACTGCATCCAGAGTACGGAATTCTGAGCTGCATCCCTGGAGGGTAGAATGAGTCTGGGAGAATAGCAGATAAGGAGTCTCATAAGGCATTAAAGGGATCCAGATCTTACCGTGTTGCAAACTCCACTAATAAGCCTGCTCATGAGGGGCGCCTGGGTGGCTCAGTGGGGTAAAGCCTCTGCTTTCGGCTCAGGTCATGATCCCAGGGTCCTGGGATCGAGCCCCACACTGGGCTCTCTGCTCCGTGAAGAGCCTGCTTCCTCCTCTCTCTCCCTGCCTGCCTCTCTTGCCTACTTGTAATCTCTGTCTGTCAAATAAATAAATAAAAATCTTAAAAAAAAAAAAAAAGAAGATTGCTCATGAGCTGCTCCATGTAATTTGCCTACAGATCCCCCTCACCCGTGGGCACCCTCAGAGTCCTGCAGACCTCATCTCCACAAACTCCCACCCCACAGCAGAGAGCCAGTCTGAATGCAGGCAAGGGAGAGACGAGAAACGTGAGTTTTAGTGATGCCTTTGGTAAAACAACAAGGAGGCTGTCAGCAAGCAACCTGGTGTGCTGTAGGATGAAGAGAAGGTAGACAAGCTTAAGAATTCTTCTACAAGAGAGAGCAAGAATAGTGGGGCAAGTGTATTGACAGAAGTTCTAAGAAAGCCTCAGAATCCCTAGCAGTGTTGAGGGAAGTAGTTAATGACTGGAGGATGTGAGAGCTACTTCAAATGTGAAGATAGCAATGCAGAAACTTCAAGGAATATGAAAAAAATCAAGGAAACATGGTACTGCCAAAGGATCACAATAATCTACCAGTAACTGATCTCAAAGACATGGAAATGTGATTTCCCCAATAAATATTTCAAAGTAGCTGTTTTAAGGAAACTCAAAGATCTACAAAAAACACAGAAACATATCTTGATATTAGGAAAACAGACATGAACAAAATGAAAATTTCTCAGAGAAATCTTAAAAAAGAACCAAACATTCTGGAGCAGAAGAACACAATAAATGAAACAAAAATGCACTAAAGAGCATCAACAACACAATGGATTAAGCAGAAGAAAGAATCTGTGAGTTAGAAGACAGAACTATAAATTATCTGTTCAGAGAAGAAAAAGAGCAAAGAAAGTCTACATGAATCATGGTGTGTCATCAAACAAGACTATATTCACATTATGAAAATCTCAGAATGTGAAGACTGAGAAAAAGGGCAGAAAGCCTATTTAAAGAAATAATGCCTGAAAACTTCCAAATCTGGAGAGAGATTTTGATATCCAAGTTCATAAAGCTCACAACTCTTGAGATCAAGAGCTGATGCATGCTCTACTGACAGAGACAGCCAGGTACCCCACCACTGTATACTTTAAACTAACACAATACTATAAACTAACACAATACTATATGTAAATTATATCTCAATAAAGCTGAATTTTTTTTTTTTTAAAGAAAGCAAAGTGCCAAAGTTTTAAGACCCCGAAATTCAGGGAGTTGTTGGGAATTCCTTTTTTTTTTTTTTAAGATTTTATTTATTTATTTGACAGTTCACAAGCAGGCAGAGAAGCAGGCAGAGAGAGAGGAGGAAGCAGGCTCCCTGCTGAGCAGACAGCCTGATGTGGGGCTCGATCCCAGGACCCTGGGATCATGACCTAGGCCAAAGGCAGAAGCTTTAATCCACTGAGCCACCCAGGCGCCCCTGGGAATTCCCTTTAATGGGGATAATGACCAAACTAAGCTTGAACAAAGCACCCGGTGAAGAAGTAGGGCTGAGGAGAAAACCTAATGCAGAAAGCTGGTCCTAGCATAATGGTTTCACTAACCACATAGAAGGACAGACCATGTAAGATAAATTCTTGATAATACTGCCTCAGCCTCAGATTTCTCCTAAGATGGATCAATAAACCAGTAAATAAAATTTAAAAACAAACACCACAGATTTTTGGCAAGAAAATCCTAATTGCACCCAACTCAAGAGAGAGAATTTAAAAAGAAATAATAATCTTGAAAATACTTAATATAATTTTGTAAATGTGAAAATAGTCTAAAAATGAGAAATCTAGACCTTATATACATAAATCTCTAGATTTAAAAGTTGATATTTTATTTATTTATTTGTCAGAGAGAGGATGCAAGACTTGAACTGAGGGCCCTGGGATCATGACCTGAGCTGAAGGCAGACACTTAACTGACTGAGCCACCCAGGCGACCCTAAAAGTTGATGTTTTAAACATAAATAATGAAGCAGGCAAACACTAACCCTATCTACCCTGCTAGCACTGTGTGGCCCAACCCGATGTCCCCCTGCCAATCTTCCCCAACCAACTCATCCACCTCAGCAGGCATCCCTCTAAAACAGCTCCTACCTCCCTACCCTTGGCAGGTAGCCTTGGACAGACTTGTGCCACTCCCAATGGACTCCTGCTCTGGGGAGGAGGACCGATAACAGCATACACCAGTGCACATGCAGTTCCTGAAGCAGGGTCTCTTAGTTGGTTGTACAGGGAGCAAACCCTGCCCTTCAGTGCACCTGCAGCTGTGATAGAGAGGCTAATTGTAGACAGGTAGGCTAAAAGTTGGCCCTACCCACCAATAAGCGCATGTTGGTGGTAGCCAGGCCCCCTCTACAACTCAGGGAGCAAATCCTGCTCAACGTGCCCACAAAAAGCAAAGCAGGGGGTGCCTTGGTGGCTCAGTCAGTTAAGTGTCTCCCTGCTCAAGCCTGCTTCTCCCTCTCCCTCTACCACATCCTGTTTGTGCTTTCTCTCTCCCTGTCAAATTAAAAAAAAAAAAAAAGCAAATCAGGTCATTGTAACTGGCTATACAGCTCAGGAACAACAGGAGGGAGCATGAAGCCTACACAGGGGATACCAGTGGAGCACCTGGTTCTGGTCACCAGTAGGGATTGCATTACATGGAACCACAGGACCTCTTCTACATAAGCCTCAACTTTCAAGACCAGGAGATGTAGCTAACCTACATAGTACACAAAAAACATACACAGAAAATCAGACAAAAGGAGATAGAAGAGTATGTCCCAAATGGAAGTACAAGACAAAATCAGAGTTAAAAAGCTAAACTAAATGGAGATAAGCAATATGCCTGAAAAAGAATTCAAAGTAATGATCATAAAGATTCTGACTGGACATGAGAAAAGAGTGGATGAACTCAGAATTCAGCAAAGGCATAGAAAATATGAAAAAGAACCAATCAGAGCTGAAGAATTCAACAACTGATATAAAAAAAATACTAGAGGACATTAACAGCAGATTAGAGGATGCAGAAGAATGGATCAGTGATCTGGAAGAAATGAAACAAGTTGAATGCAAAATAAAAATAACAAGGAGGAGGAGGAGGAAGTGGAAAAAGAGAAAAAGTAAAGAAAGAAGAAAAGAAAAGTGAAGAAGAGAGATATAAGAAAGAAGATGCAGAAGATGCAGAAGAAGAATAGGTTAAGGGAACTCTGTAACGTCATTAAGAGAAATAACATTTGTATTACAGATATCTGAGAAGGAATGGGGGCAGGGCAGAAAACTTCAAAGAAATACTAGCTGAAAACTTCCCTAATGTGGGAAAGGAAACAGCCAAGTCCAGGAGCTGCAGAGAGCCCCAAACAAGATGACCTCAAGTAGGTCCACACCAAGACACACAATTACAATGGCAAAAACCTGATAAAGAGAGAATTTTAAAGCAGCAAAAGACAAGAAAAGTTACATAACAAGGGAAACCTCAGAAGGTTATTAGCTGATTTTTCAGCAGAAACTTTGCAGGCCACAAGAAAGGGGCAAGAAATATTCAAAGTGCTGAAAGGGAAAAACCTACAATCAAGAATACTCTATCTAGCAAGGTTATCATTCAGAATAAAAAGAGAGATAAAGAGTTTCCCAGACCAAAAAAAAAAAAGTTAAAGGAGCTCATCACCATTAAACCATCTCTATAAGAAATGTTAACAAGAACTCTTTAAGTGGGAAAAAAAGGCTAAAACTAGGGGTAAGGAAATTATGTAAGAAAAAAATTCACATGTAAAAGCAAATGTATAATAAAGGTAGTAGATTAATCACTTAAAAGGCCAGTATAGAAATTAAAACATAAAAGTAGCAACATTGATTATATCTATGAAAATTAGTCAAGGGGCACAAAAGTAAAAGATGTAAAATATGACATCATTATACACATAAAATGTCAAGGCAGAATAAACACTCAAGAGCTTTTAGAATGTGTTCAAACTCAAGCAACAGCTGCTATACACAAAAGATGTTATACATGAACCCAAAGATAACCACAAATCAAAAATCAATAATACATATACAAAAAATAAAGGGAAAAGACCCCAAGAATAAGACCAAGAAAAACCCCATCAAACAACACAGGAAGACAGCAAGAGAAGAAAAAACAGAAAAGCTAAAAATAAGAAAACAACAAAATGGTAATAAGTACATACCTATCAATAATCCTTTAAATGTAATGACTAAATGTGCCAATCAGAAGAGACAAGGTACTAAATGGATACAAAAACCTAATACCTATCTATATGCTACCTATAACAGATTCACTTCAGATCTAAGGAAACAGAGACTGAAAATAAACAGATGAAAAAACATATGCCAGGATACCAATACTTATATAAACAGAACAGACTTAAAGACTAGCAAGAGACAAAGAAGGGTACTGCATAACGATAAAGGGAAAAATGCAAGTGGAGGATATAACAATTGTAAATATCTATGTACCCAATACATATATAAAAGACATTTACAGACATAAAGGGAGAAATTGATAATACAGTAGTAGTAAAAGGCTGTAACAACCCACTTAAACCAATGGATAGATCAATCAAACAAAAAATCAACAAGGAAACAGTGGCTCTGAATGACACATTAGACAAGATGGACCTGACAGATACATACAGAACACTACTTCCCCATACAGCAGAATACACATTATGTTCAAGGGGGCATGAAAAATTCTCCAGGACAGATAACATTTAGACTTCAAAAGAAGTCTCAAAATATATGAGAAGACTGAAATAACATGAAGCATCTTTTCCACCTCAATAGTATGAAAACAGAAGAAAAAAACTGGGAAAAACAAACACATGGAGGCTAAACAACATGTTATTAAACAACCAATGGGTCAAAAAAGAAACCAATGAGGAAATTTAAAAATATATGGAGACAAATGAAAATGAAAACACAGCAATCCAAAATTTGGGGGATGTTGAATAAGCTGTTAGAAAAGAGAAGTTTATTGTGATACCAGGCCTATGTCAAGAAACAAAATTCTCAAACAATATAACCTTTTATCTAGGAGTTTGGAAAAGCACAACAAATGAAATCTAAAGCCAGCAGAAGAAAAGAAATGATAAAGATCAGAACAAAAATAAAGGATATAGAAACTAAAAGAACAACAGGAAAGATCATTGAAACCAGGAGCTGGGTCTTTGAAAAAATTAATAAAATTGCTAAACCTCTAGCTAGATTTACCAGAGAAATCACAAATACATAAAATCACAAATCAGAGAGGAGAAATAACAATCAGTACCACAGAAATACAAATAATTATACGAGAATTATTATGAAGATTATATGCCAACAAACTGGAGAACCTGGAAGAAATGATAAATTCCTCCAACATATAAACTACCAAAACTAAAACAGGAAGAAACAGAAAACCTGGATAGTAAAAAAAGAAACAGCAAAGAAATCGAATCAGTAATCAAAAACTCCCAACAAAGTAAGTCCAGAGCCACATGGCTTCAGAGGTGAATTCTGCCAAACATTTATTTATTTATTTATTTTTAAGATTTTATTTATTTATTGGTCAGAGCGAGCGAGCACAGGCAGACAGAGTGGCAGGCAGAGGACCTATTCCTCTCAAACTATCCCAAAAAGTAGAAAAGGAAGGAAAACTTTCAAATTCATTCTATGATGCCAGCATTACCCTGAATCAGATAAAGTCATCATTAAAAAAGAGAACTACAGGCCAATATCCCTGATGAACATAGATGCAAAAATTCTCAACAAAATACATGCAAACCAAATCCAACAATACATCCAAACAAAACTATTCCTGGGTTGCAAGGGCAGTTCAATATTCACTAATCAGTCAACATGATACATCACATTAATAAAAGAATGATAAGAACACATGATCATTTCAGTACATGCTGAAAAAGCATCTGAACCAAGTAGAACATCTATTCATACTAAACACACTCAACAAAGTAGGATTAGAGGGAATATATCTCAACATAATAAAGGCCATATATGAAAAACCCACAATACCCTAAATGAGGAAAAACTGAGAGCTTTTTCCTGTACTGTCAGGAACAAGACAGGGATGACCACTCTCACCACTTTTATTTAACATAGTACTGGAAGTCTATGAGACAACAAAATCAGACAACAAAAAGAAATAAAAGGCATCCAAACTTACACTATTTATAGATGACATGATACTATATAGAGAAAACCCAAAGACTCCACCAAAAAAACTGCTGGAACTGATAAACGAATTCAGCAAAACCACAGGATATAAAATCAATCCACAGAAATCTGTTGCATTTCTATACTCCCAACAGTGAAGCAGCAGAAAGAGAAATCAAGGAACCAACCCTACTTACAAATGCATAAACCTAACCAAAGAGGTAAATGATCTGTACTCTGAAAACTATAAAACAATGATGAAAAAAACTGAAGATGACACAAAGAAATAAATATTCAATGCTCACGTATTGGAAGAACAAATATTGTTAAAATGTCTATATTCCCCAAACCAATCCACATATTTAAGGCAATCCCTAGCAAAATATCAACAGCATTTTTCACAGAACTAGAACAAACAATCCTAAAATTTGTATGGAACCATGAAAGACCCAGAATAGACAAAGTGACCTAGAAAAACAAAAGCAAAGTTGGAGGCATCATAATTCTGGACTTCAAGATATATTACAAAGCTATAATAATCTTGTCTGTTTCCACAGTTTAGCGATTGTGGACATTGCTGCTATGAACATTGGAGTAACATATGGCCCTTCTTTTCACTATATCTGTATCTTTGGCATTGAGCATAAACAATGAACACTGAACAAAGAACACTGAAAAAATTAAATTAAATTAAAAAACCCCCAAAGCTGTAATAATCAAAACAGAATGGTACTGACACAAGAACAGACAATGGAATGGTTCAGTGGAACAGAAGACCCAGAAATGAACCCACAATTATATGGTCAACTAATCTTTGACAAAGCAGGAAAGAATATCCAATGGTTAAGACAGTCTTTTCAACAAATGGTGTTGGGAAAACTGGACAGCAAAATGCAAAATGAAAATACTAATTCAAAAAGATATATGTACCCCTGTGTTTACTGCAGTCTTCTTTATAATAGCCAAGATACCAGAGTCCATTGATAGATGAACAGATTTAAAAATGTAATATACATACCAACATACATGATGGAATATTAATCAGCCATAAAAAATGAAATTTCGCCATTTGCAAAAATATAGATGGATCCAGGGGGTATTAGTGAAATAAGCCAGAGAAGGAAAGACAAATATCAGCTGATTTTACCTCTATATGAAATCTAAAATACAAAACAAATGAACATACAAAAAAAACCCTCACAACCCCACAAAATACTCAAATACAAAGAACTACTGGTTGCCAGAGGGCAGATGTGTGGTGGGAATCAGTGAAATAAAGGAGATTAAGAGGTATGACCTCCCACTTATAAAATAAATAAGTCACAAAAATGAAAAGTAGAGCATAGAAAACAAAGTGAATAATTTTGTAATATTTTTGTACAGTGATAGGTGGTAACCACTTATCATGGTGAGCAATGAGTAGTAATGTAAGAATTGCTGAATCAAATACTATACACTTGAAAGGAAACAGCATAGTTTGTCAATTATACTCCAATAATAAAATAAATAAAAAGAAATATGAAACCTACACCCTCTAAAAAGAAAAAGAAGAAATCCGTTAATAGTGTGCTACCATAGCACAGAATATTACTCTTTTACTCCAGGATGTATTCTTCCCCTTTTCCAAAGTTTTGCCTGGGCTTATGGCCTCCTGTAGTAAATTATCATTTTTCAATTCCTTGGAAAAAGTATTTTTATACAATAATATTCTGGACAATGAGATGAAAGTCGAAATATTATGTGTAACTACTGGTAAGTGAGTTTAAAGGGATGAGGTAATACCTTTCTGTCTTCCTCCTTCCTGTGGAATGGTAAGGAAATGTGACAGCCAGGCAAATATACATTTGGGTTAATGAAGCAGAAGCGAACTATTAGAGGATAGTAGATAGAGTAATGATAATAGAAGTTTTCTGGTTCTCTATACCTTGGAGATAGAGGACTAGATCTGTTTGTTGGTACCTGAACTTCTACATGAGGGACAAATAAAATTCTGTCCTGTTTAAGCAACTGTTATCTAGGATTGCTATCACAAGCCATCAACAGTTAAATCTACAGAGACAGATAAAAATGCTCATGCCAGACAGAGCATTTCAAACTACTACCATTGCAGCAACCATGGAGATATGTTCTTAGATCCCCTTTAAGAGAACCAACTTTGAGAAGCATAATTGGTGGACATCCTCCAGCTGTTCCTTCTTTGCTTCTACTATTGAGTTCAGGCTGAGACCATGATCTTCCCAAGATACTCCCAGCCAAAACTAACAGTGAGGGTATTAAAGCCTGAACCATTTCTACCTGATGTCAGACTCTTCTAATAGGAAATGTTTGGTCGCTCAACTGGCTAAGGCTTTATCAGAGTTGCGTGATGATATGAGTTACCAGAAGAATCAACAAGCTTAAAAAGAAATAGATTACGCGAGTGACCAGGCGCTTTTCTCCAAACACAACCAGAGGCCAGGGAGACAGGAGCAATTGGGTGCTTTTCTCTGAGGGCACACTGAGGAGTGGGACCCCAAGCTCTCGGCTCCTCTGGGCAGAAGATAGGGAGGCCGCCATTGTAATTCCCATTTCCGGAACTCTAAGGAAAGCCTTCAGGGAACAAAAGCGCCGAAAGGGAACCTGAGCAGATTACTTAGCCTGGATCCTGATAAGGGCGGGGCAATTCCACCTCGGGCAAAGACACTTGAGAATCACTACAACAGGCCCCTCCCCCAGAAGATCAACAGGAAACCCAGCCAAGACCAACTTCACTTACCAAGGAGAACAGCAGAATTCCAGAGGAGGAGAAAGCAAAGCAAGGAATTCATAGCTTTCTCCCCATGATTCTTTAGTCTTGCAGTTAATATTTTTTTTCTTTTTTCTTCTGCTAATTTTTTAAAAACTCTTACCCTTTTCTCTTTTAACTTTTTTAAAAACTAGTTTATCTTAACAATATCTTACCCCCCTAAAATAATAATAATCTTTTTTTGAACCTTCATTATTATAGTCATATTTTATCCTCCATTGTGTCTAACTATATTTTTTGTATACACATAGGGCTTTTTCTTCTAAAAAATTTGGGATACAACTTCTCCTAATAGATCAAAATATACCCTAAATGTAGCTCCGAGCTTGTTCTAGTCTCCAGCCCGAGCAAATTCTCTCCACTTTCTTTTTCTTTACTCTCCCAACCAACTTGCTTTATCAACTCATTTTTAAGAAATTAAAAAAAATTTTCTCATCTTTATAGGCCTATTCCATCTCTTCATTGTACCTACCCTTATATATATTATTCATTCTTTAAAATTTTGGGAGGTAGTTCCTACTAAGAGACCAAAATACTCCCAAAATTAAGTGAGTGACCTTGTTCTAGTCGCCAGTCTAATATATATACATATATTTTCTTTTTTTAATATTTTTTCCTTGTTTTGTTTTCTTTTTTTTTTTTTCTTGTTTATCCCCTTTCTCCCTCCCATGATTTGGGGTCTCTTCTGATTTGGTTAAAGCACATTTCCCTGGGGTCTTTGCCACCCTTTTAACATTTTATTTGCTCCTTTATATATTCTTATCTGGACAAAATGACAAGGCGGAAAAACTCACCACAAAAAGAACAAGAAGCAGTACCAAAGGCTAGGGACCTAATCAATACAGGCACTGGTAATATGACAGATCTAGAGTTCAGAATGACGATTCCCAAGGTTCTACCTGGGCTCGAAAAAGGCATGGAAGATATTAGAGAAACCCTCTCTGGAGAGATAAAAGCCCTTTCTGGAGAAATAAAGGAACTAAAATCTAACCAAATTGAAATTTAAAAAAGCTATTAATGAGGTGCAATAAAAAATGGAAGCTCTTACTGCTAGGATAAATGAGGCAGAAGAAAGAATTAGTGACATAGAAGACCAAAAGACAGAGAATAAAGAAGCTGAGCAAAAGAGGGACAAACAGCTACTGGACCACAAGGGGAGAATTGGAGAGATAAGTGATGCCATAAGACGAAACAACATTAGAATAATTGGGATATCAGAAGAAGAAGAAGAGAGGGGAGCAGAACGTATATTGGAGAGAATTATTGTAGAGAATTTCCCTAATATGGCAAAGGGAACAAGCATCAAAATCCAGGAGGTGCAGAGAACCCCCCTCAAAATCAACAAGAATAGGTCCACACCCCGTCACCTAATAGTAAAATTTACAAGTCTTAGCGACAAAGAGAAAATCCTGAAAGCAGCCCGGGAAAAGAAGTCTGTAACATA